>JAGKTI010001198.1:2568-16700 GCA_018397915.1 Birgus latro
GAGAAGGAGGGGGAGGCCGAGGATGAGGTGGAGGGATGCAGTGGAGAGGTATATGAGAGAGGGGGTGTGTGAGCTGGAAGCAGGGCAGTGAAATGGTGTTGGATAGGGTGACAAGGAGACGATTTGTTTGTAGCCACCCCTTACGGAATTGAGGCATCTGGCAACAGAAATTATTATTATTATCATTATTATTACTATTACTACTACTACTGTACTACTATTACATGTTGCTATTCTCATGTTTGAATTTTTTTTAAATCGAAATAATTTTGCTTCATAAGGTGTAAAAGGCAAAATATATCACTGAGCTAGAAGTGTTAGGAAATTGATACCAATAAGTATATGGTTCGAGGACTAGGCCAGGAGTGGATGGGGTAGAACTCAATTGAGAAGGAGGTGGAGGAGTGGTCTGATGGTTTGCTGACTAGGGTGAGTGAATCACCATTACCATCACCTCCCAACTCTCTCTCTCTTACACACACACACACTCACACACACACACACAGGACTTGAACAAACTCCACAACTTAAGCCAAAATTGGAAAATGGAGTTCAGTGCCAAGAAGTGTCCTGTGTTACAAATGGGAGTGAATGAAAATAGACCAAATTAGATATATAAAATGGCCAGTGAGATAATTAGCAAAAGAAGAGAAGGATTTGGGAGTGATGACACAAGATGACCTGTCACCAAAAAAGCACACATATTCACTGGAGACACACATGAATTACTGACCAACATGAGAGTAACTTTGAATTTTATGGATGAGGAAATGCTGAGGGAGTTGATAGTGTCCATAATAAACCAACATGAGAGTAACTTTGAATTTTATGGATGAGGAAATGCTGAGGGAGTTGATAGTGTCCATAATAAGACCAAAACTAGAATATGCAACTGTGATATGGACACCTTATCTGAAAAAGCATATTTTTAAATTGAAGAAGGACAACGGATGGCTACAAGGATGATACCATGCTGAAGGGAACTGACCTATAAGGAAAGACTGGAAAAACTGAAGCTATCAACAATGCGTGAGAGAGGGGAAAGACGAGATTTGATTACGATGTTTAGGAATGTAAGAGGTCTGGAAAAGGTGGTCAGAGAGTCTTTTTGTACTGGATGATGGAAGAACAAGAGGTGGATTTAAATTGAGGAAGAGCAGATGGCTTGATGATCTTAAAACGTTCAGGTTTCCAAACTGAAATATACGTACTTGGAACGACTTGGAGGTGGTGAAAGCAAAAAGCATCCATGTGTTTAAAACTAGATTGGATGAAAGTGGATATGGAGACAGGACAATTTGGGTTTAACTCAATTCCTGTATACTACAAATAGGTAGATACAAATAAGTAGATACAAAGAAAGAGAGAGAGAATGATTCATAATGCCTTACAAAAACAGAAATCACTTCCCTGAATGTTCAGTAAAAAAATAAATAAATGAAAAGAATTCAATCATATCTACATCATTCAATTATTTTAATCAACTGTGAATAAAGTGATGGGTGAGGTAGTGGGTGGGGTGGGCAGAAAAAGGGTGGGTGGGTAGAAAATGAGTGGGGTGGGTATAAAAATGGTGGGGTGGGTAGAAAAAGGGTGGGGTGGGTAGAAAAAGGGTGGGTAGAAAAATGGGAGGGGTGGGCAGAAAAATGATGGGTGGATAGAAAAAGGGTAGGGTGGGTAGAAAAATGGTAGGATGAGTAGAAAAAGGAAGGGGTAGGTAGAAAAAGGGTAGGGTGAGTAGAAAAAGAGTGGGGTGGGTAAATAAAAGGGTGGGGTGGGTAGAAAAATGATGGGGAGGACAGAAAAATGGTGGGGTGGGTAGAAAAAATGGTGAGGCAGGTAGGAAAAGGGTGGGGTGGGTAGAAAATGGGTGGGGTGAGTAGAAAAATGGGTGGGGTGGGTGGAAAAGGGGTGGGGTGGGTAGAAAAAGGGCAGGGTGGGTAGAAAAAGGGCAGGGTGGGTAGAAAAAGGGCAGGGAAGGGCAGAAAGGGGTGGGCAAGACAGACAGGGATGGTGGTAGATTGTGAAGCAGAGGGATGAGCACACTGTGAAAATGGACACTATATGAGGTGATTTGATAATGGAAATAGATTACCTTCTAAAGTGTGAAGCGTATTGGATGGAATGGGGCAAGGTTGATACAAAGGCATATAGGGGATTGGCAGTGATAGAGAAGGGCTGAATGGATAGGTATGAGGGGATGTGTTGGTGATGGTAAAAGTTCAATGTGGAAGGAGCAGATAATGGAAGGCATTGGTGGAGAGGGGTGGGAAGGATGGGCAGTGATGGTGGTGGGGCTGGGCTGGGTAATACACCCAGCAAAAAATGAACATACTGTATGGGAGTAGCAGTGGTGTAATTCAAATCTTTCTCTAATCACATGCAAAGTACAACAACATCAACAACTATGTCACAGCTGTGAAAAAAGAAAAAAGTCAAGGTGTTAAATCCTTCATCCAGCTTATTCCTTATTTCATTTTTACTATCTTCCGATGATTTTTATTCAGCTTAGAAGAGGCTTTTCAAACTTAAGAGGTTACATGGTGAGTTAATTTCTTTAATAAATGAGGTGATATGTATGCTTAATATAAAGCACCTGGAGGCAGCATCAGTAATGCAGAAAAATGCCATTAGACTAAAGGTGTTGGAAATATGTCAGTGAACTGTGGGTACTAATGTCCATCACTACATCCCATACAGGTGGTGATGGGTGTCCAAGATCCACCCTACTCACATGTACTCTTCTGGAAAGGCTCTCCTTCTCCATCCTCTCCATATGGCCCAGTTTTAACGCATAAAAATTAACCAACTATGCACCCCATACAGGTGGTGATGGGTGTCCGGGGGTGGAGCGTTTTGGTGGTGGTGGTAATGGTGGGAACGGTACCCGTGAGCCTCAGTCAAGCTATGGGAGCAGCCTCTAACCTACCATGCATCACAGACCATCTATCAGCAGCATCCCAGCCCTTCATATCATGGTAACTATATTCCTACTACCTCACAGCTAACTCTTTATTTCATGGTAGCCAAACTCATGCCATATCACTTCCTATATCATAGTCTTGCAACTCACTGAAATTACACCACACTATTTCCCTGTTTCCAAGCCCTTCCTATTATGGAATAGTAACTATACTCATACCAGCTCACAGCTCTATACATCTAATAGCACCTATACTGAACCAAAAAATTATACTCACAAACTCATGGCACAGGGGTCATGTTTCACCTACCATGCATTCCTGATCATCTTCCTACCTGTCATCCCTTCATGTCATGGCAGTTACAGTCATGATAACTCACACTCCTACATATGACATTGTTTTCTCAACACTATATCATTGTTACTCTTCCTCTGCTCTTTGTTTCTAAAGTCCCCACTCCACTGTCTGTAATGAGTATCTATAACCTGAATAAAATCATCTATCAATCTGGAATAAAAAGTGAAACTCCTTATTCTCTGCCAACACACTTAATGTGATAGTTTAACAGTTCTGGTGCCTCAGGTTTCTCTTGAGCACAGTACGATCATTTGATGACTGCCACATAAAAGACAAAATAAGCAATTTACAGAAGGTTAATTTTTTCTCATCACTAACTTGCAGGAATTCCTGAACACTGGGATTTTATTTCTTCCTCTAGGATGCAGTGAATGTAGAGAGGGCAAAGGAGCATTGAGGAACCAGAGTTAATTAATTTAGGTTCTTTCCTCTGCACTAACTTATGCTTTTTTGTAAACACTAATTCTAATTCATATTCTTTTCTAAACACTAACTCTAATTCACATTCTTTCCTTGGCACTGACTCTAATTTATGTTCTTTCTAGAACATTGGTACATGTTCTTTCCTCATCCCTAACTCTAATCCATGTTCTTTCCTAAACACTAACTCTAATTCATGTTCTTCCCTGAACACTAACTCTAACTCATGTCCCTTCTTAAACACTAACTCTATTTATGGCCTTTCCTCAGCACTAACTATTATTCCTTTCCTGTTCTTTCCACAACAGTGCACTCACAAAGTTACCTCAACACTGTACAGTTCCAAGTCACAGTTTCTAGTCACTCTCTACTCCAATCTTCGAGTAGTGGTTTCGGAGATTTCCTAAAACCCCTTACTTAGATATTTATTCTACACATTGCATCTCAGTATCTTCTTGAGTGTTATTAAATCAAATTATGTGGTTATGAAAGGGATGTACATAACACAGAAGAGAATGTTAGGGCGTACAGTAATCTCTCGATTATTCGGACAGCCATTACCCAGGCAATCCATTACCCGGACACTGTGATCTGGCTGTTCGAAACCATTATTCATACACTTATTCATAATATTCGGACAAAATACTTGCGTTTGGGTGGAAATTATGGCTGCACGAACATTTTCACGCCCAGCTGGGAGGGAATAGCCTGGTTGCACTGCCATATCTGGCTGGGCAGTTCACCCAGCAACCGCTACACATCCCCTCAGCCATTCTTAGTTACCACACGATGACGGTGTAGTAAACAACTCCTCTCGGACAGTTGTTATGGTGGCACACATGGTGGCGTTTGTGGTTGTCTCCTACCTGCTTCAGGCCTTGCTATTCCTTGCATGCTTCTTCCTAGGGTCTGTGATGATGGCCCCTTCACCAGGGAAATGGAAGAGGGTAGTGATGGCTCTGGAGAAGCAGGAGATCCTGAGTAAAACTGATGCGGGATGGTTGAATCGTGTGTTGACTTTGATTTTATTCTAGCTTACTGTACTGTACCATGATTTTATTCCATTCTGCCATTATGTTTTGTGTGCCCAATGCATTTTTCTTGTGTAGCCAGTTTTTTCATGCTTTCATGTCACTGCAGGGAATGGCCCTGAAGTGGTGATTGGTTGTCTTTGGTTGATGGGGCTGCTTGACCATGGTAACTGCTTGGTTGTGGTTTATAGGTCTGCTGACCAGACAGAGTAGTGTTAAACAATAGGAACAAGTGTTGTACAATGTACTGTGGTGGCTTTACGCTGGCTTTCAAAGTTAGGTCATGTACGAAGTGGGGCCAGCGGAGAAGTCCTCTATCCGGAAGAAGCCGTTACCCAGATATGCCTTTGACTCTGTTACACTGGATAATCGAGGGATTACTGTAAGGTGGAAAATAAATTGCCCAGAAAAACGTGCTGCAAGGCCTCCTAGACCACTTGCAAAGGAGGTTGTAACAACGGATCAACACAAAGTGAAGACCTGTTATGGGCTGTTCAAAGCATATCTAAACTGCATGGCTAACACTGTCATTGCAAACTGATCTTCAAACATTCTAACAAATCTTCAAACTGTACCCTTTTTACCTCAACTTGGCCCAGATTTTCATCGTTTTGCAGCTTATTTCATGTAGCTCAGTGGCAGAAAAAGAAAACAGTACAGCTTAAAGTATTTTCCATAGCACCTTCTCTTACCTAAAATCATATTCCAATATTCATTTGCTTTTGCAACCCAGCATTCAAGAAATGAAAAAGGTAATTTTTGGCCATGTTAAACAGATTGGCAATTTTAGGCCAAGTTAGAGGGGAAGGACAATTTTAGGTCAAGTTAGAGAAGGGCAATTTTAGGTCAAGTTAGAGAAGGGCAATTTTAGGCCAAGTTAGCAAAGGGCAGTTTTAGGCCAGGTTAGAGGAAAAGGACAATTTTATGTCAATTTAGAGAAGGACGTTTTTAGGTCAAGTTAGAGATGGACAATTTTAGGCCAAGTTAGAGAAGGACAATTTTAGACCAAGTTAGAGGAGACGAGCAATTTTAGGCCAAGTTAAAGGAAAAGGGCAATTTTAGGCCAAGTTAAAGGGGAAGGGCAATTTTAGGCCAAGTTAGATGAAGGCAATTATAGGCCAAGTTAGAGAAGGGCAATTTTAGGCCAGACAATTTTAAGTCAAGTTAGAGGAGAAGGGCAATCTTAGACCAAGTTAGAGTAAAATGACTAAAACACCTTAATACTGGACAATAAGTACATATTCAAAGTAACATCCTGGCCATGACTTTTCTCCAGCCAGGGACACAGGCAGAGGGTCAAAAGAAACTATGACTAGCAAATGTACAATCAGTGACAAAGTCAATTCACCTCTCCTCCCTCTCTTATCACTGTAGTCACTAATGCTGAATGAGACACAGTGGAAAAAGGTGCATATTATCACCCAGTGATGGATGATAATACAGTATGTACCTCAGTCCAAGATGTCACATTTAAGTGTCTATGAATCCAGCAGTGAAAGTGAGGCAAATGGACTGTTGAAGCTGACTACCTTATATTTCTTTCTCCAAGGTGTGGGGAAAGCGGAATGGGCAGAGGAGCATGGAGGGATCAACAACCCTTCATACCCGCCTCCAGCGAATCACCTCTTACCCTGAGGGATGTCTTCCTCACACTCTTCTCCCGTGCCAGGTCAGCTTTCACTTGTATCAAACTCAAATGGATATATGTGTAAAACTTGCTTCGCAGAAAAAGGAAGCTCCTAACCTTTGATGAACACTGTACATACACAGAGGCTTATCATATGTGTTATGAAAAAAATAAAAGTGAATTATTACATTGATGAGAGGGGAGGAGGAGGAGGAAGTGGAGTGTGTAAGTGAAAGGAGATATACTGTATGTGAACAAAGTACTGTACAGTACTTTGGAGCCACCTCTGTCATGACCATCTTTACGGTGTTCACAGGAGGGAGCATGGAATCAGATAGGTGTTCACAGGAGGGAGCATGGAATCAGATAGGTGTTCACAGGAGGGAGCATGGAATCCGATAGGTGTTCACAGGAGGGAGCATGGAATCAGATAGGTGTTCACAGGAGGGAGCATGGAATCAGATAGGTGTTCACAGGAGGGAGCATGGAATCAGATAGGTGTTCACAGGAGAGAGCATGGAATCAGATGAAGATGATGATGATGATGATGATGATGATGATGATGATGATGATGATGATGATGATGACAGTAGCGCAAATCTCCCAGTACTTTACATAAACTAAAGTAAATATGGAATTATTTCAGAAAATCATATCCAAACTTTGTGCAAAATAAGAGATCACCCTGTTACCAAACTAGCATCCTGGTGTACATTCAGAATAAGTAAATACTATATTGCACATAACCACATAGTGTTAAATGTCACAGCACCTGGTCAACCGATGCCCTTCCTATTTTCCAGACCGTCACTTCCACTTGCTGAAGGTGAGTTGAAGCGTGCCGCCTTTCGACCCTGGGGGGGAAAGCGATGGAGCCTCACTCTTCCTTATTCCAAGCCTTCCCAAACACTACAGGAGCTGGATAACAAGAGAACTGCCTTCTCACCATGGAGGGGGAAGCGATTTACTTCAGGACCCCAGGATATGCCAGATATGGAGCCACCATACTTTGCAGACCAAGCCTACAAGAGGACTGCTTTTTCACCATGGAAGGGGAAGAGACTTAGCACAGTACCTGACAAAACACCAGATACAGGGCCATCATACTTTCCAAACCAACCCTTGCAGGATGGACAGACATGGGACACTGATCAGATGCTTCCAGTCCCAACACAGGACCCTTCAGCTGATGATGCCCAAATAAAATATATCTACCTTGATGATGACCAGCCTGAGAAGGCCTTCCCATTGGATGATGATGCAGCATCCTCTGCTGAAGATCATTTAAGGTACAGACGTGATGCTGACATGTACTCTGATTATGAAAACAGTAATGATAAACTTAAGGATAATGAAACAGTAAATGAAGCAAACCAAAGCACCAAAAGCAAGAGAGCCAATAATGATTGGGACAAATGGAGTCGGCCCAAACAAGCAACCAGCTGGGATGATCAAGAAGTAAAAGCGGCTGAAAGAAGAGCCTTTCATGCCTGGGCTGGGAAGAGAACCAGTGGTGTGGGATCCGAGAACAACAGTAATGAAGGTGCTTTGAATACCTGGAAGGGAAGACAAAAGGAATTTAGTGGTACAGATAGTATTTATCAGAAAGGTCTTCAGCCACAGGTGTCAGTCTACAAGCAAGGGAAGGGAGAAGACAAGAGACAAGCATTTAGTGCATGGGCAGGTAAAAGGGATGATTCTGATGAAAAACGACAAGCATTTAGCGCATGGGCAGGCAAGAGAAATGATAATGGTGATAAAAAACAAGCATTTAGTGCATGGGCAGGAAAAAGAGACAATAATGATGAAAAGCGACAAGCATTTAGCGCATGGGCAGGCAAAAGGGGTAATGAAAACATGGATGAAAAACGAAAAGCATTTAGTGCATGGGCAGGCAAGAGAGGCGATTTGGGTGAAAATCGAAAAGCATTTAGTGCATGGGCAGGAAAAAGAGGTGACTCAGAAGAAAAGAGACAAGCATTCAGTGCATGGGCAGGAAAAAGAGATGGCCCTGAAGAAAAAAGACAAGCATTCAGTGCATGGGCAGGAAAAAGAGATGGCTCTGAAGAAAAAAGACAAGCATTTAGTGCATGGGCAGGGAAAAGAGATGACTCTGAGGAAAAACGGCATGGGTTTAGTGCATGGGCGGGTAAGAGAGATGATTCTGAGGAAAAACGACAAGCATTCAGTGCATGGGCAGGCAAAAGAGATTATCCCAACGTGAAACGACAAGCGTTCAGTGCATGGGCTGGAAAGAGAGATAACCCTGACAAAAAGCGACAAGCATTTAATGCATGGGCAGGGAAGAGAGATGATACTGAGGAAAAACGCCATGGGTTTAGTGCATGGGCTGGCAAAAGGGAAGACTCAAGTAATAAACGACAAGCGTTCAGTGCATGGGCAGGGAAGAGAGATGGTTCTGAGGAAAAACGGCATGGGTTTAGTGCATGGGCAGGCAAGAGGAACATTGAGGACTCAGAGATCCGAGAGACAAGAATACAAAAGAGGTCATCATTTGGGGCATGGAAAGGGAAGCGAAGCAGCGACCTGGGTTGGCATGGAGCACAAGTTTCCCGACAGATCTCCCGGATATTTCATAACCTCCAGCAGCGCCCACCAGGACTACCACACAGATCTGCAACAGTGAACAGTTGGACTGGGAAGAGGGTGCCTTTCAGCAGCTGGAGGGGCAAGAGATCATACTCCACCTCAGTGCACAGACAAACACCTGCCACACAAGGGCCCACACTTTAGTCACTGAGCACATCACAGTACAGCTGCACTCAATAGTTCCTTTACACTTCTGAAAGCAAAATAAATGAAGGCTCAAACAGACTGCCATCGTATTTTTGAAGACAAATTTGCCAGGCATGTGAAGGAAATATTGGGTTTGGCTTAACTGTGCACTTACTTTCATTGACAGTTACTTGTATTTCTCTTCATGTTCTGCTCACACATGATGGAGTACACTGTCTAGTTGTCTGTCAAACCATTCATTAAGTAACGTATTTTGATATAGAGGAAAGGAAAATTACCCACATGTACAGCTAATTGTAGCTAATTTAACTAAAGTACTGTTTCTGATCATGAACTGTTCATTCACTACTAATGTGTTTTCTAATCAGATGCTTAGAATGCTAAAGCATTTTTACCTCCTCAGAAAGAGCTAAGCAAAAGTACTCCAGCACAAACATGCCTGAAGACAACGCCTGAAACTGAAACCCTACACTGGCCAGAATAATCACAAGTTTGCAACTACCACAGTAGCACTATGCATTATAAACGATGGGGAACTACGGCCAATATACTGTACACACTACACACACTTGCTTTTTCACTTCCATAATGAATCCCAATATTCTAGCGTCAAACTTAGTATTTAACAAACGCACTAAAAGCCAATTGTGCAATAAGCAATTTTTCACTGTAAAGCATGAAGGTAGAGGTATAAAGAACTGAATTCCTCCTTCCCTGCACTCAAGCTTTGAGGCAGTGGTGAAACAAAACTCTCCATCTCATTATTAATAATCTTGCTACCCCGAAACATTGCACACTACAGTATCACTATATTTATGGTGACAGGGTCTGTGCTGCAGTGAAAGAAAAGGCATTACCTTGATTACTGGTATACATGGCAGCCCTGGAACACTACACATTATCTCTTTACAGTGTAACTTTATGGTGACAGCTGTGTGCTGCAGTGATGAAATAAAGCTCACTATACCTTTATTAATACAGTAATGGTAGATCTGTCTAATAGCCCTGAAACAAGGCACATCAAGATTTTATTAACAGTATGTGTTGAAACAAAGCTCATCATTAGGTCTGTGTTGTAAAGTGACAGTTCCTACCATTAACTGTTTGTATATTTTATTATATATTACTTTTTGGTACACCAGTTTACCTTTAACCTACATTTAGTACTGCAAACATGCTACCAAGCAGCAATAAACAGTAGAGAAAAAGCAATTCAAGTTTGATTTCTTGGAGTACTGTATGATGTTAAGGAATTTGTGTCAAGTATGTAGGCCTACTGGTATGGTCTTTCAAATAAGGCTGGACTTGATGAGCCATACCAGTACATCCACACATATATACATATCAGTTTCCAATGAAATACAGTGCAAACATTCCATATCCTCCATATGAATCAGAACCAGTCAGAATTGCTGGAATGAAATCAGATGGAATTAGCCCACCAGGCAAGAAACGGACTCAGACCATAAAGCTGTTATTGGATTTTCCATAAGGTCATTACCATATATGGTACTATGGTATATTTTCACTTTTGCACATCTGACCCCCTTTTCTCCCCTTTTATTTCCAGAATGTAACAAAATATCACCAGAATTAATTAAGGAGACTGTATTACTGAAACATATTTCACATAATAAGTCTACAAGATTGGTAAAACCATAACAAGGCCAGACTTGATTTCTGAAAAAAAAAAAAACCACACATACACACACCCACATGCATGTGCCATACACATACGTACAGGAAAGAGGGCTATACATAAATACTGTAAGCCCATTCACACACAATAGTGGATTAACAATACTGCATGTGTGAAGTGCAGTGTGGTAAAATTTACACAACTAATACAGTATTACCTATAATTAATCTCACTCTGAAGGCAAATTATACTGATGGTTTCTTCAATACCATTTTACTGATAATACAGTAATAGAAGTACTAATGCCTGAAACGAAACCTAACATGTGAAAATGGTTGATATGAAACTGAACAAATTAATCACAATCAGAGGGGGAACTTAACCCTGGCACAGAGGGATATCACTCAACCATGTGTTTACCTAGTTACCTGGTTGTAGCACTAAGGAACTGAGTTAAGCTCATACTGTTCTGTCATCATGTCTACTTTTCTGTAGTTTTAAACACATGGATGAAGAATCTTTGCTTGCACCACCTCTTCTTCTGGACTATTCCACATATCTAAACTTTTGCTAGGGAAGTTAAATTATTTATATAGAAAACCACTAAGAAAAGAGGGCTACTAAAGTATACACAACTTGACAACCAGGTTACATGGGCTTTTATATCTCTCACTACGAGGTGGCTTGGTCCTTTTTCTGCATAATATCTGAAGCTTCATTTACCTCAGTAATAATCTGACAACAGTAATTTGTTACAGCATGCACGCATGTGTGTGCACACATGCATGCATGCACACACACATACACACACACACACACAAAGTATACTCCTCAATGCGTACCTTGACACAATCTAATGTACGGAATTAATTGTGTACCAAAAGAAATTAAAGCTTTATGATTGCTGTACAACACTTATGGAACAACATATGATAGTACAGTATGTGATGCACAAGGTATCTGGTGTGTTTGTAAGGTAATGCAGTGCAGGATGTTTCAGCAGTGCTATAGTAGTGTACAAAACCTTTCATCCTTATTTTCCTTTAAGGACACCCTAGATTCTCTCTGAGTGATGCAAGTACTGTACTTATGTTAGCCATTTATTTATTGTAAACCAAATACAATGTGACAAATTGTCACAGCTGTACCCTGACATAATAAAACATGAGCAACGTTGTTACCTCTCATTTTAATGTCAGTCATACCTTAATCAACTGAGATTTTTTCTCAGCTGAAGAAATTCACCTGGCATTATCCAGAAGAAAATACAATACATTAACGAGAACTTAAGCAAAAAATTCCTTACTTGATGTCTCTCAACACATTATCAGAAATACAGAAACTTATTGCTTGAGCACAGTTAACCTAATACAACATGGTGTTTTACCTGCACTGTGAAATACCAGGCAGTACAGCAGAGCGGTGCACGCTTGCTTACTTGTCGTTCTTCTTGCTTCTAGAAAACTTTTGTTCAACCTTTACCACCCCCACACCACTCTTCCTTCAACACCCATCTTCACTGTGTTATACTATCCTTGATAAGGCTCATACATCCGGCAGCACTGTGCACCCCACGAGGAACGAGGTAGCTGTGGCATCCACCCAGGAGTCAAATCTCATATTTCCCTGCACTATAACATGCATAAGGACTCTGGTCCAACCCTGGTGAGACACTGTCTACCACAACAGAGGTGCCAGTTCTCTACACAATATATGTACTGTATTGTACCTATAGGATGGTTCCACAAAGCATTCCCATACCTAAGGCTGACAGGTCTGCTCGACCGGACAAGTGGAGCTAAGAAACAACAACAACAACAACCCTGTCCTGCTCCATACACATCACCACTCCAGTCTGTCTCAGCCACTCTCTCAAAACCACCATGACCATATTCTGTCCTCCCTTCCCCTTCCCTACATAATTTCTAAGAGAAATTCCCTTCCCACCGCCAATACTGCACTACAAACTAAGCCATTCTTCACAGGTGTACTCCACCACCCACCACCATCCTAAACACTTTTTGCTGTCCTGTCAAACCTTTCTTCTCTGTACCACAAAAACATTTGAACTGCAATCTACAATCTTATATAAAGCTCAAGAGCCAAATTACCAATAAATGCAGTTAGCATCATTCATACTGTAATAAATGAAAAGAATATCCAGAGAAGTTGCCTCTACATGGGACAGCATAATGACTACTCAAATGAAATGGTAGAGTCCATTTAATTACTTTATTAATCTATATAATCCAACACTTTGAAAACACTAGAATTCTAAAGATCCATGGTGAATTCTTCTTGATGCACTGGCTTATCTTAAATCAACACTTTCACTATGATAAGACATGTTTTATATAATCAATGAAATCACAAGTTCATTTTATTCTAATTGAGAAGATTTCTAACTGAGGGGTATATGTGCAGCCTCCATTACCCCTTCACTGCAAAAACCTCTCCTAAAATGGAATACAAACATCTCGAAATAGCAAGGATGAAATTAAAACAAAATACTGTACAAAGGCTGAAGGCATCAATTCAGTGCTGTCTTTTCACTATATTTTGCCAGCTCTAGAGGGCTTTATTTACAGTAGAAGAGAGTTTTCAGCCTAAAGGGTTTGTTATAGCCTTCATCATTAGCTCCTGCAAAATGAGAGGTCTTTTCTAAGTTGCATTAAATCATTTGATGGTCTGTCTGTCTATTCGTTTTCATTTTTGAAGGCTCCAACATGCTTGCATGTGTCGGCCTTGGTCACCTAATGGCGGCTCTCCACGCTGCTCGATCTCTGGCAGCCTCCCTATTCAGTCCCTTAACCCTTAAGTCACATTTAATGACCTCATCCCATGTCTTTCTCGGTCTACCCCTCCCAACCCCTCCCCCAATATTAACACTTCTCACCCTCTGTACCCAATTATCCTCCCCCATCCTCTCCACATGTCCAAACCACCTCAGCCTACCTCTCCTCATCACAACACCAATACACTCCAGTCCCATCCTACCTCTCAACTCTTCTATCGTAAACCCAGCCCCCCCAGGCCTTGCACGCAGGGACGCACTGCACATCCACCTAATCATTGTCATTTCTGTACGCTCAAACCCGCGAACATCTTCTTCCTTTACTGCCCAGGTCTCACTACCATACAGCATCACACTCCTAACACATGCTGCATACAAAGACCCCTTAGCACGTAAGGAGAGTCCTCTCAATGTCAGGAGAGGCAACAGCTCCCTGAACTTCTTCCAACCACTTCTCACTCTAGCAACCGAGCTAACTCCAGCCCCACCTCCGGCACATAACATGTCTCCCAAATAACAAAACTCCTCCACACACTCAAGAGACTCACCTGCAAGTTCAACCCTCTCACGCCTAACAATCTCC
>JAGKTI010001198.1:26363-45618 GCA_018397915.1 Birgus latro
AAAATCTGAAGTAAAAAAAAATAAATTAAGGCATAATTTACACTCGGCTAATCTTTTTTACAACACCATAAACAAGTACATTTATTCAGGATTACGGTGAAGAAAAAAAATTATGATTATCGAAGCATAAAGAAGAGTGTGAGGATAAATGGTTTATGAACTACTGATTGTGCAGGAATAATGCAGTGATGGGAGGGGGGGGGTCTCTCTCTCTCAGTGTGAGAACTTGAGCACCCAGGACTGTGTCCCAAGTACTCGGTCGCGGTTGGATGCAGCCTGTGTCGATTGGTAACGAGAGGGTTAATATGTTAGACATCTCCATCAACCCATTCAGTGTTTACCTACAACTGCAGCAGTCCACTGCAGGACCACATCTCACTGGAAGAATTATGGTAGCCAGAATAAGCCCTCGTGAGAATGACAGACCAACTAGTAGCATGTATGAGTGAGGTGGAGGGGGAGAGGGGGAGGGGGATATCAGAGTTAAGATGGAAGGATGGAGTGAAGGTATATGAGAGAAGAGAGTACGAGTTGAAGGAAGGGCACCCAAACAGTAGAGGACAGGGAAACATGGAGGTGATTTTTCTATGGCCACCTCTTATGGGCTACAGATAGACACACAGAAAGTGATGCCAGTGCTGTGGTGTCACTGGAGATGTGCTGGAAAGCAGCAGAAGTACCATGTGATGGTTTGGTCATTTGTAGAGAATGGAGAAAGAGAGACTGATTAGGAGATTGTATATAAGTAAAGTGGAGGGGGGAGGGGGGAGGGGAGAGGGGAAACTAAGGATAAGAAATCATGAGATGGAGGAATGAGGTGAAGTATATAGCTGTAAAATTGAGGGAGGGCAGCTTGATGATGGAGGTCAGGGCAATATGAAGGTGGCTTGCTTGTGGCAACCCCCAAGCTGGGGCAAAATTACCTAGATGTTCCTGCTCAAGAATCAGGCTATAATTACTTAAAATCTTCGACAAGATGTAAAACAAAATCACTTTATTTTTTTTATTTTTTTTAAACAGAATAAACTCTATAAGGTAATTTTCAAAACTCATTTCGTAAGTAAAGTCCATTAAGATGGCTAAGGACACACATCATTACAAATTTCTTGTTGTGATAAAGTAATTCATTGTTATATGTGGCATTTATCATACTTCACTTCTGCTATGGAATCTCATACTAATTAGAGTAATTTATAAAAATTACACATTGCTTCTCCCCAATTCTCATGTTTTATTTTTTTTCACATCAAAATATCCTTGGTTACAATCATTATGAGTTACTGTACAGCACTCAGCTTCAAGACACATATACAGCACTTCTAAGACGAGTGGCAGACTGACTGAAGAGTGTATGTGAGTAAGGTGGACGGTGAGAGGGGGGAAAGGGAGACTGAGGAGGCAGTGGAAGGTTGGCGTGAGTAAGAAAAATGTGAGGAAGAGAAAGATAACTGATGGCAGAGGACAGCATCACTGAGGAAGTCTGTATGAGACCATCATCATAAACAGTTCCCCTTCAACTTAATACTAGAGAGTTCAAAACAAAAGATAGCAAAGTTATGAAGTGGCACTGTATTCTTAACACTGTACTAAACTTGGAAATCATCATCATCATCACCTGGACCTCATTTCCCACCCTAGGCGGGGTTAGCAGTAGCAGCATCCACACAGCCAAGTCAGCCCAGTTCAATGGGCCACACTTCCAAATACTTGTCATTCAACCCCACAGAATCCTGGCTCTACCTGATAAACCAAACACTTTCACTATGTTCTGTAGCTTCACATAAACATATCCAATAGAGTCAATCTGAATGCTGTCATGTTAAAATGAGGTGCCAAATCCCTGATCAAGCACTTCTCACAAAATTCATCCAGCCAGCTCGATCTCTTGTCAGTCCCCAGGCCTCACTGACTTCCATACCTCTCTTCCTTACAAACTCATTCACCATATCCCTCCACCTTCTCCTTGGCCCACCTCGCCTCCTCTCTCCTTCAAATTCACTCAAATATACCTTTTTCATCACTCTATTGTTATCTCTTTTCTCCACAAGGCCATACCATCTCAGTACACTCCCTTCGATTCTGGTGTCCACAGACTTCCTCACTCCGAATCTTGCACGAATCACATTATTTTGTATCCTATCCACTCTCTGTACTCCACATACATTCCTCAGCAGTCTCATTTCCACTGCTCTCACACTTGACTATTCATTTTCATGCCACAGCATAGTCTCACGTCCATAATTATGTTAAAGTTGGCACTAACACTTTCCTCCTCCTTCTGCCTGTGGGTGACTCTACACTGAGTGACAAGCCAAATGGTTTCCTGGACATCAGGAAACTATTTACAATGCTGGGTGGTAACCATATAACCAAATTATGGCGCCTGATGGTTTAGTGGGTAATTAAGGGGCTCCAATCGGATTGTGCCTGTGTAGGTTTATATCCAAGGGATGGTTGGGCTTTACTGCTCATGTAATGCCACTCAGGGATGAGTGAGGCTGGTCACTCTCATCTTAAATGTCAGGACCAACTTGCCTAGCCCTGGGCTTCTACGCTCCTCTTGGGGCAACATAGGATTAGATGATGGATAGATGGCACAAACACTCCTTCATGTAAGCCATGTGCAGCTGCAAAACTCATGCCTCTGTTTCTTATCAAGGCCTTTACTGCACCTGCCACTTTCCTTCCCTGTGTCACTCTACTTTCCACTTTTGCACATTTTTCTCTCTTTCTATCACTGTATCCAGGTATTAATTTTTTATTTTTTATTTATTTATTTATTTTATAATGTGTCCGACTTTGGGCATAGGCTTCACAGCCTGCTGTCAAGGCCCAGCAGTCCTCCTACACACCATATACCTCTACACGTCACCACTTCGGCGCTAACACCCACCGTCCACATTGAATACATGCTAGGGCTCTCTCATACAGGACTGGTGTACTCGTAATAGCGGGAGTATTTTTACGACATGTCGGGGGGTCTTCTGGTAGATCGGTAAAGCCCGATTTAATGAAATTCAAATCCTTAAACTGTTCCCTGCCCCAGCGGGGATTTGAACCTGGGTCCGTTAGGACTGCAGGCCACCTCTCTACCGACTGAGCCACCACCTCCCCCTGCTCTCTCACCAATTCCAGTCTCTCTCCATTCACTGCAACATCACACTGGGGGTCACCTCCTCTCTCGGTAACCATCACTTTGCTCTTTTCTACATTTACTCTCAAGGCACAATGCTCACAAACATCAACAAACTCTGCACTAGTCTACTAAGCTAGTCTGCCGGTATTTGCAAGAAGCACTGCATCGTCGGCATACAACGAATCTGAGACATTCCATCCATCACCATTCATTACTGATGCCATCCCTATCTCCATTACTCATTTTTTCATTTCTCTCATCACCCCATCCATATATACAGTATATTGAACAACCATGGTGACATCACAAACCCTTGTCATACACCCACAATGATCGTGAACCATTCACTTAATGCCCATTTACCCTTACACATGCCTCACTACCATCATAAAAACTCTTGACGGCACCAAGCAGCTTACCATCTACACCGTACATGCTCACAACCTTCCACAATCCTTCTCTGCCTACTTTGTTGTATGCTTTTTCCAGATCCACAGATGCCACAAACACCCTATAGTCCTTCTCACAAGCCTTCTCCACTACCTGTCACACTGTGAATATTTGATCCACACATCCTCTGACACTCTAAAAGCCACCTGTTCATCACTCACTAGGAATTCTGATATCTCTTACTTTCTCTTGGAATACTGGTTAAAATCTATATATACAAACTATCAGTGTTAATGCCAGGTATTTATTGAATTCTTGTGGAGGCATGTTATATGCTATACATATTACACATTCAAGCAATAATAGTCTTCTGTACAAAGTTACTCAAAAAGACTATACAAGACACTAGAGTCTGTCCATCTTAACTGGAGATCATTCATTTGTAACACATTTCTCATAACTTAATGGCAGAATAACACATCACAACTGTACACTCTCACCATAAAGTATCCAAACACTGTAAGCACCATGCATTTTTAAATATGGTACTGTATATGACCGAAGAATCGGAAAACAGTTCTCCTTGTGTACCACTATCAGTAATGGCTGTTGCATCATACACCACTACACCATACACAACTGTATCAATCCACAGTCAGACATGCTGACTATTCCAAGATGACACACAACAGTACAGTGTGCTCATTTTCAGATTCATCGTGCTCAGGTGTTTGGAGAGTTTTTGAGGGGTGTACATCTTTTCCATTATTACTTTCTTGTGACTAACACCTCATTCCAGTCTCAGTCTCTTGTTTCAGCTCAGCATTCAAGATGGAAAGATGGCAACTTCAGGCCAAGGTAAAGTGGACAAGTGGAGCACAGTGATATAGAGAAAAAATGTATACAACATTATAAAATGAAAAAAAATATGAAAAATTCTGTACTATACATAACCAGCCCATTCAAAGCCATCACACACTAAATGAAAATATATGATAAATGCAAAATCAACTATTCCTTTCCACAATGCTAAGATATACAGAGACCTTGCTACATTTACCAGTAATATGCAGGATGGTTTATATGTAATGATCCTCTTCCACTCAACTGGATTATTGCTGCTGTGTTGCAGGAATGGTCAGTTAGCGCAGTTAATGTCTACCCCGCATCATTTAGTAATTTCCTATTCCCAGTGCCACACTCAAGCCCACTCCAGCAGACTGAACCTTACCCACAATGCATATGTGAGATTCTAGTGGAGTGCTATTTACGGACCATCCCGTATAATCAAGCAAGTTAGACTATCATTTCATATCATTAACCCAATTATGTCCTTTTTATTTTTTTCATGCTACCTCAAGATGATTTATATCAATGCAGGAAAGACTTCTTGTGCAGAAACAGTAAATAAGGTCTCATCACTCCAATTTATAAAGATTTTCCTAAGCTGAAGAAAATCAACTGGAGGTAACAAAAATAAACCAAAGTACATCATAAAAGTGAAGGGATTATTTAGTTCAGATTTTTGGACACACACAGACAAGTGAACATTACTACATTCTACATTACAAAAAATATATAATATATTTTCTATGGAGACGCATAGTAACTTATACAGCTAATACTGTACAGTATACAACACTGACTAGGATTAAGTCACATGACAAACAAAGCTGGAATGTTACAACCTGCAGCAGATTAAAACACTCACATCAGCAATGTGTGTTCTTGTAACTCAAACAGATACTGGAGAGGGATGCCTTAACATGGTGGCACCAACAAAACTTGGCTGCCCTGATCCACAAACGTCTCTCAACTCCCACCGTATTCCTTGAAAGGAGGGTGAAGGACTATAAGAGAAGAGCAACTTCAGCCTGCAGTCCATCAGGTACCCTTCCTGATCACCCTAAGATCACACAAACACCAACATAAACAAAAAGTAAATATTTACAACAAAAACACAATGGTAACATATGATCACTTGCCCCTAACTGGAAAATAAAAAAATTTGAACAATGTTATCAAATTGGAAACCAATTTGTTGTCACCAGAAAAAGTTCTTTCCAAAACAAACCATGATGAAACAAAAGCTTCCCTTCAAAAACCTGACCTTAAACCATGCTCAGCCATTATTTAGTTTAAGGCCTAGGTTATACTGCAAGAAGTCAGAAAGCTCCAATAATTTTTTGGTAATAATTAGCATGTCTAACTGGATTTACCAGGTTCTTTGATTTGAATGTTGGACTGAAACATCGACGTCATGTCTCTGAGTTTGTTCAATACATATACTGTACAGTACTGTATATATGAAGTGTTAAACAATACATATACTGTGCAGTACTGTATAATTATACAGATAGTGTTAATATATATAAAGTACAAACTCCTAAATTGTTTCGTTTCGTTTCGTTTTTGAAGGCTCCAACATGCTTGCATGCGTCTGCCTTGGTCACCTAATTGCAGCTCTCCACGCTGCTCGATCCCTGGCAGCCTCCCTGTTCAGTCCCTTAACCCTTAAGTCACACTTAATGACCTCGTCCCTTGTCTTTCTCGGTCTACCCCTCCCAACCCCTCCCCCAATATTAACACCTCTCACCCTCTGTACCCAATTATCATCCCCCATCCTCTCCACATGTCCAAACCACCTCAGCCTACATCTCCT
Organism: Birgus latro; assembly: GCA_018397915.1. Taxonomy (NCBI): domain Eukaryota; kingdom Metazoa; phylum Arthropoda; class Malacostraca; order Decapoda; family Coenobitidae; genus Birgus; species Birgus latro. Next base: position 32,552 of record JAGKTI010001198.1, read on the forward strand.
CATCACAACACCAATACACTCCAGTCCCATCCTACCTCTCAACTCTTCTATCATAAACCCTGCCCCCCCAGACCTTGCACGCAGGGACGCACTGCACATCCACCTAATCATTGTCATTTCTGTACGTTTAAACCTGCGAATATCCTCTTCCTTTACTGCCCAGGTCTCACTACCAAACAGCATCACACTCCTAACACATGCTGCATACAAAGACCCCTTAGCACGTAAGGAGAGTCCTCTCAATGTCAGGAGAGGCAACAGCTCCCTGAACTTCTTCCAACCACTTCTCACCCTAGCAAACACCAGCCCCACCTCCGGCACATAACATGTCTCCCAAATAACAAAACTCCTCCACACACTCAAGAGACTCACCTGCAAGTTCAACCCTCTCACGCCTAACAATCTCCACCTGCTCTCCCCGAAACGCCGCACACATGAAATCAGCATCATCTCGCAGTCTACCTCTAATACCACTACATCTCTTGTGCACCCACTTATCACAAACACTACACAAGATGGAATTACTTCCCACACCCTTGTGGCAAACTACACATGGCCACTCTCCCTCTCCTCTGATTGTACCGACACCAACCCTAGATATCATCACTTTTGTTTTATCTGCATTTACCCTTAAGCCCTTGTACCCCATACCATCTCTCCACTTCTTAAATCTTTCCTCCGCCTCCTTTTCATTCTCTGCAATCAACACCAAATCAGAATGTCCTGTGGATGTCCTGGAATGTGTCAGAGTACCCTGCAATGGTTTGATTATATGGTGCAAATGGAGATTAAGAGATTGACTAGGAGATTGTACACGAGGTGGAGGGAATGTGGGGAGATCAAGAATGTGGTGGTGGGATGAGGGAGAGGTGTGGTAAATGAGTGTGAGATGGAGAAAGAGTTGTCTGATGGTGCAGGACAGGACATAGAAGTGGTGATTTGTAAGTGGCTACCCACTCCAAGATTAAAGTTTCTGATTAGAGACAAAAGATGCAAACATAATCACATGCTTAAATTTTATTGCTGTTTCCACTAGCTGGCTTTCTTTACCTAAGAGAACTCATTCAGTGACTGGCTTGAGAACAGTGCTAACAGTCAACTCAAAACCAATGAAACAGAAAGATTTTTACAATGCTAATATCATTTGATAATCCTGTAACTCCTAGGGTTTCTCAACTGAACCAAACAACGCTGTACTAGCCTGAAAATAATATGGAACTACCTATTGAATTTCAACCCTTATGAGCCACATCTGGTCAGAGTGCCTTTACACACAATGCCACCATACTTCAATCTGCTGGTTCCTAGGATGGACCACATCAAGTCTTTATTGCAAGTACCACAAGCACTGACAAGGTGCCTGCACATGGTGACAATGTGCACCCTAGGTGGGGAAGCTGTGGAGTCCACCCAGGAGCCACAACTACTCGTATCTCCCTGCACCTTGCTGAAGGAAGGACCCTGGTCCGACCCTGGTGAGGCACTGTCTACACACGAAAGGGTGCTGGATCCCTACACAGTGTATGTACTGTACTGCACCTATAGGACAATCCCACAGAAGCAGCTGCTTACCTGTGGTTTATGGGTCTGCTTGGTCAGACAGACTGGGGTTAAGCAACAACAACTGCAACTTTCACTAACCTCTCCTTACATTCCCTGATACCACCAAAAGTAATGCACTCTTATGTATGATTGTGATTAAACCCTATATCACTACTTCTGCATCATTTATCAAGTAACTGCTTGTGATTAAACCCTGTACTGTGCCACTATCTTTGGATTGCTTTCAAGTAAGAACTAAGTTCTGAAATTAGAAACAGCTACTGCAAACAAGAATGTCTAAAGTGTAATAAATTTCTTATCAGGCAAATACTCTCTAATTCAGCTATTCCATTAACCCTCTGAATCCAATAACATATTTTCCTTTATCTGTGCTACCTAGATTTTTTTTTTTTTTTGGGGGGGGGGGAGTCTTGTTGTGAAAGGGCTTATTAGAAGGCAAACTACACACACTGGCCTCACATCGCGAACTGCCCGGGTCCCCGGCTGCACATCGCAGGACCCTTCTGGTGACGTCACCACTCGTGACGTAACAGGTGTGCGCGCGCACGCACACACTAACAGCAATACAATATGCACTAACACTCTCGTCCTCTCTTCTTAATTTGACAAAAGATTCCAAGGACGAAGCTGGATGGTCTATTGGTGTCTGATACACACTATGTATCCAATACATAGACGTTTGTGTGAGTACAGTACCATCAACACCTGATATGCACTATGAATCCAATACATAGACTTTTGTTTAATTACTATCAAGACCCAGTCTGTGGCCACATACAGATATGTCATGTCTCTTGAAGTATTATAATCCTTCTAGTCTCGGCTGACAGCTGAACGCAGCCGCTCGGTCGATGCACCTTTCTTGGTGAGACAATCAGCCAGTTGTTGTGATGCATCCACCCAAGATATTTCATCAATCTCCCCTCGCTCCAACATGTCTTGTAATACAGCAATATCAATGCGCAATCTCTTGTCTTCTACACTACTACAGGAGTAAAGAGTGTCCACCAGACTCTTGTTGTCGACGAAACACTTTATTTTGATCTTTCCACATCCAGAGACCTCACGCAATATGTTGGCAAGATATACAGCAGTCTCAGCACATTCAAGCAGCGCCAACGCCTCAGAAGATAAGGTAGATTTGACGACCCTCCTGATCTTTCTTGTCTGCCAGAATATAGGACATCTTGCCTCACTAGCATCTCGTAGGAAGATCACAAAACCTCCCTGAGACCCACTGCCTACAAGGCTGGCAAATGAGTTGCCCAATTAATGCTCAGTACTCCGTTTTCTTAGACTCGGACAGCTCTCCTGATTTTACTGCAGCACGATGTCTACTCAGCGTGACTGGTTTAAAAAATGAAGCATACTGGAATTGGTCGAGCGTTATGCTGCCAACGATGTTGGAGATGACATTGAGACCAACGTATTTGAAGGCTTTTGATTCTGAAGTGCCGATGAAGAATATTTGACTCAGTCAGTTTATCACTTGCTGCTCGAACTCATGTGTACCAACCCAAAGGAAGTCATCGACGTAAATGCATACAATGCCTTTGACTTTGCCACTATTGCTCCAAGAGAACAGCGCTGAATCCAGTGATGACACTATAGCTCCGAGACTCAACAGTTGATCTTTTACGCGCAGATACAAATGCCTAGCAGCATCACAAAGGCCGTAAACAGTTTTCTTTAGTCTCCATAACTTACCATTTGCATATTCAGGCGGAGGACATAAATGAACAACTCTCTCAATGTCGTTACCTTGCAAGTAGGCAGCTTTCACGTCCATAGTGTGACAATCCCACTGGTTGGTGGAGGCCAAAGAAAGTGCCAAACACACTGCTTCTTTTGAACAAGTAGGTGAGTTTTTTCAGAGATCCGCTGTGTCTTCCTCAAATCCTCTGGCGACTAAGCGGGCTTTAACAATAGGCTTTCCATTTTTCAGTTTTTCCGTCACAACCCATCGAACCGTTATGGCACCTTGCCCAACATCATCTACTTCCTCATACACATCATTATTCTGCCAGCTTGTAATTTCATTTTCCTTAGCGCATAATACGGCCTTAGAGTTGAAAAGAACAAGCATTTCTGCGTCATCATCAACCACTTCCCATTCGCTAAAATCCTTCTGCAAATCTATCCAATCAGTGCTGCCGTCAGAGTCCCTCTTCAAATTGTGGCAGTGTTTGTACTTTCCAGTGGCTTTACCAACCCGACTCACAATCCTTCCAGACACCAACTCTCCACTTTCTGAATGTATTCCCTTTATACACTGACCAACTGAAACTTTGGGAGGCTGATGAACTGGAATAGAAACTGTGGGGGGCTCATCAATCAGAACCACACCATCTTCTGACTCGTCATCTGGTGGACAGTCATTCAACACTTGCGAAGAATCGTCATTAGGCTTCTCCTGGACAACATTGTTCTTCTCATCACTGCTGACACCACCTTCAACTGTAGTATCTTGCTCTGGTGCACATGCTAGACGACACATGTGCACTCACACGTAGACACCGCCGTGTCTCACCAGAATTTGTTTCCCATCTCTGCCTATTACAATTCCGGGACCGTGCCACTCATGACTGTCATTTCTTTTGTAGAAGACTTCATCTCCATTTCGGATGACGTTTAAGTCACTCAAACGTAAGTTGTGCCACAGACCCCTAGCCAAACGTTCATCTGATTCAGTCTTTACAAACTCTTATCTTGCTAAATGAAGAGCATTCAAGTTGTCTCTCACAATTTTTGATGGTGATGTAGGTTCCAAGGCTGAAGGATCATTTGTGTACACATTAGGCAGGCCAGGGTTTAGACCAAAAACAAGTTGGTTAGAAGAAAAGCCTGCGTAGTTGGTGACAGCATTTCTTGCCGATACTGCTCATGCCAAGGCCACATCCAATTCACACTGGCTATCAGCCATTATCTTCCTAACAATGTCACCAATGACTGCATTTTGACGCTCACAGACTCCGTTGCTCCATGGACTCTCTGCAGATGTTGCCATGATCTTGATATTGAAGGCCTCTCCCAATGCTCGTATTTCAGCATTGTTGAATTCACAACCATTGTCTGTAAGAATTTTTCCAGGTGTGCCAAACACAACAATCCAGCTCTGAAATATTCCTTTGATAATGGTGGGCGCACACTTGTCCGCGATTACTATCGCATTACAGTACCTGGTCGCCAAATCAACAAGGACTTAGAAATAATGCCCTCCCCAAGCTTTCAAATCCATGGCTATGGCTTCGTTAAACTTGACGCCATGGGCAAACTTATTACGGGTCGGAGCTTGGCTTTCTTGAATCTGCAACAGACTGTACAAGCATCAGATACAGCCTTGATAGCCCGCTCCAGTTCTGAATATCCCCGCATCTGTGATCAGTTTAATTAGTTTCTCCGATGTTGGGTGTCCAAATTGCCTGTGAAGCTTCAAAGCAGTTTTTTCTACATCACCCCCAAGAGATGACAGGCATGATTGTTTCACAAAATTCACGATCTAGTCATAAGGAAATTGGAAGCAAGTAACGGCCTGAAAATGAGGACTTCAAATTAATGATAGTTCCACAAATTGTGACCTGGTCACTTCCAAAGTTAATCAACATTTTTGCTTTTCATGGAACGTTTACTCAGCAGCAAGGGAATGTTGCAGTTCACAACATCAGTCATGCTGGTTGCACGCATATTTCCAATGTATCAGGGAAGAAACTGTGACACCATCAGAAAAAGTAAACAATGAGGATGACGCTTCTTCTCTTATAGTTTCACATTCGTAATCAGTGAGCTCACTTTGATAGGAATTGATCCATTCAACTCCACATACAGCTGTAGAACACCCTGTGTCTAGAACAGCACATCCCTTAGATTCTTCTACTAGAGTCTGTAACTTACCTCTACTAGCGGCATCATCCGCACAGCCCATAAATAATGACAGATTCACAGTTTCACAATTTTCTTCTCGACTGCCGTCGTTTTCGTATACATCCGGACAGTCACGAGCCCACTGAAATCTAGAATCACATACTAAACACCTCGATACCTTTCCGTCAGACCCAAGTAGGTTCTGCTTCCTGCCGGTGGATGAGCGTTGGGGAATTCTAGCAGATACGGTTGAATATCGGCCACCACCATGACCTCAATCACGTATTGCACCACCCCGCAACATTCTCCATCCTCATCAAGTACCTCTAACATAAAACGTTTCCTCACCCTCAACTTCGTCACTCCAAAATACTGGTTCGCCCTTCACCTCCCTGGCAGACACCGATGCATCGTTCTGCCCGCCAATTTCACCAGCAAAAATACGATTCAGGGCAGATTTCATGTTTTCGTATGTCACCTCAGTTATAGCGGACATCACTAGTTGTTGCTCACTGTCTGAAAGTTTCCACGAAGCTAAGAGCATTAAAGCCATCACAGAACTTAGCAGTGCCATGTCCTGGTTCATAAATTTGAAATATACATGTTCAAATTCTGCCACGAATTTACGAATGCTCATATCACGGGCTCTTCTGAAGTTGTACAATTCATGAAAAGCTGCAAACTGCCGACGACCTTTGTCCACAAGAAATAAACTGCCTAGTTTTTCCAGCAAGGTCTGAACACCATTCTCTTGTTTCAAATCAACCGCATCAATTTCCGAAGACACCACCCTCGCTCTTTCAGACAATGATAGGTGAATAGCGGAGGCTTGCTTCTTTTCGGTAAGTCCGACAGTTCGCACCAAATGTCGATGTCCTTCTTCCAATTCTCATAAGCAGAATCATTTTCAAGTTTTGGAGACCACTTAGTTGAACAAGATGCCATTATGTCAGAACTACGCTCTGCTACCAGTATTAGAAGGCAAACTACACTCACTGGCCTCACACTGCGAACTACCCGGGCCCCCAGCTGCACACCGCAGGACCCTTCTGGTGACGTCACCACTCATGACGTAACAGGTGTGTGCGCGCACACACACACTAACAGCAATATGCACTAACAGGGTTGATAAAGGCTACAGCTGATATCCCCATTCCAAAAAGCATCTCCTTATCTGAATGAAACTGTCTGGCAGCTGCAATAATAAAATGTAAATGTGTCATGGTAGTGAAGGGGTTAACTGTAATCACTACCCTATAAATACAAGAGGTATATTGTCACTTACATTAACACCACTTTAAATATATGACTGCAAGTATATTTTCCACTACAAACCACTTAACACCAAGAACTAAAACAAATGACATTTTCAAGGCTATACACCCATAGAACAAGTTATAACATACAGGATTATGTAAAACTCTTAACTTACAGTGTTGCATATCTTAACATTGTATAGCAGTAACAAATGGACTATTACATATTGCGAGCTATCTGAGTTTAAATTCTTACTCTGATTTTTTGGAGATGACAACAGTTCATTTACCTGAACCTAGCGATTTTTTTTTTCTGTTCTTTTACAGCTTATTTCCCAGTTAAATGAGGATAACAAACAATGTTGTGGCTCTATATTCTTTTCATATTACTTCATCACTAGTACAATATTCTAGTGTTAATGCACATTACTATGGCAATACATCCTTTTCATAACACTTTTTCATGACTAGCATCATATTCTGGTGTTACTCTCATTGCATGAGGGTATTCTAGGAGAAATCACAATATTATACCAAGTCAAACTGGGCAAGGGGGGGGGGGGGGAAATGACAACTAGAACATTAATTAAAAAACCACTGCGTAAAAAGCTGCCTAAGTCGCTCAGTCCAATGATCACTCAGTCCAATGATGACATTTTATTTCAAACTACATACTACCACATAACACTACTCCTTTTTGGCCTAAATTTTCACCCTTTTGCAGCTTATTTCACACAGCTCAATGGCAGAAGACAATACTATAGCTCCACATCCTTTCCACATCACTTCTTTGTGACAGTGCTACAATATTCTTACAACTCGGCATTCGTGATGGAGAGATGGAAGTTTTAGTCCCAGTTAGTGTAAAAAGAGCGTCAGCGGTACATAAAGTGAAATGTCTTGTTTTTTCTGTTTTTCTCGCTGCTGGTATTTGTGTTCTTCATACCAATCTCATCGCCACAGCATCATGACCCCATTTCTAGGCTGACTGTCCTGAAAAACTTTCTACTGTATGCACATAACTGAACCTGGTATCTAAAAACATCCATCCATCCATCATCTAATCCTACAGTGACCCACGATGAGTGTAGGAGCCCGGGGCTAGACAAGTTGGTCCTGACATTTAAGATGAGAGTGACCAGCCTCACTCATCCCTGAGTGGCATTACGTGAGCAATAAATCCCAACCATCCCTTGGATATAAACCTTCACCGCCTCAGTCCAATTGGAGCGAAGTAATTACCCACTAAACCACCAGGGGCCAAAATCTGGTTATATGGCTACCACCCAGTATAGTAAATGGTTTCCTGGTGTACAGGAAACCATTTGGCTTGTCACTCTGTGTAGAGTCACCCACAGGCAGAAGCAAGAGGAAAGAATGATGGAAAGAAAGACAGAAGAGGGACTGTAAAGTCATCCATAGGCAGAAGGATGAAGAAAGAATGAAGGAAAGAAAGACAGAAGAGGATGGAAGGGAAGGAGAGGAAAGGGCAGACACCCGAGAGACAGAAGAGGATGGAAGGGAAGAAGGATGGAGGAGAGGAAAGGGCAGACACCCAAGAGCAGCACTGCATTGAGTGAATGGATGGTGCGTGCCCCCATCTACCACAATAAAAACACCTCAATGATATTCAGTTTAGGCCTTTGAAATTATTTTAACACTTAAGGTGTGAAAAGGAAAAACATGGATACACCAGACACCAAAGCAACCATCCCAATTGCAGGTAATTGGTAAATCAGCTTTACAGGTAACAAGGGAACAGGGAATTTTTTCTGAAATTTATGAGGCACTTAATGGCAAAAATTATGTTAAAAGATGCTACATATAATACAGATTTACTGTGCTGCTACATTTGTTTTAACTTTGATACAAGAGTTCCTTTACTCATTTCCTGTAGCTCAGCAAGAGTAAGTTTATAATGTATTCTGATTCTACAACCTTTCCACAGTACTTCTTCATGACTAGCACACTATTCTGATGTTAACCACTTTAACCTATGGACACACACTCTGCATTATTCTTGTTATCTCATAACAATGTTAATCAGCCTGAGAGATGAAATCATTTGTACTGGAAGTGTTCATTTGTTCAATAAAAGAGCCCTCCCCAAAGCTAAATAATACTGCCTGGTCCTACCAAGAAAAAACAAGGAAAATTATGTCCTCAGGTTGAAGGAGTGACTGCCCTGTTAATGCTCAGTATTCAAATGGAAAGATGGCAATTTTAGTCCAAGTTAAAATGAAGCATATAGACCCTGGAGATGCACTGCAATTTACCATTGTAACAAGATTTGCACACAAAGGCTCACTGATATTCTTCAAATAAGCCTCCATGGGTTAATTTTCCTGTTCAGTTTATGGACATAATTTTTTACCTTATTTTTTAATGTCACCAGATTTTATTTAGCTCTGAACTTGACAAACTCAAAAAAGTGAGAAAATGGAAGTCAGAAGAATTTTTGTAGCCATGGGATCTTCAGAGTTCTTCCATCGAGCAGTGCCATAAAAATAATATCAGGTGCTCTGTGGAGGAACTCTGAAGGCATCATATGTCCAAAATTCTGTGTTCTATCCCTCTGTTTCCTTGATTTTGATTTTGGCACATCTGGAGTTACTTCACAGAGCTCCTCATATAATCCTATACTGGTAAAAAGAGAATGGAATGTTAACACCACCAAGCCCTAAAATATTTTCAGTATGTGGCATCTGAGATGATTCTCAATAAGCAACTTACCAAACCACACAGACCCCTATGCACTCAGGAAGAAGAAAAAAATGCTGAACTACACAGACCTCAACATACTCTCACCAACAGTTCTATGAAGCAAAAAAATTCAGTAACACCCTCAGAATAAAACCACAGAACCCATCACAGCACCTGGCAAAGAGTAATGGTAGCAGTTGGTGAAGCTCTTAAAAGGAACCCACTGTACAATCAGTCCAAATGGGATCAGTGCACACAGAAAAAAGAATCTAACACCGAAGAGGATGGCTATGCAAAACATCCAATGATTTTACCCTATGCTGGTAAACCTGCTTTCATGAGGATGCCATATATTGACTGACAGTGTTATAGTATTTCCTGGTCAATACTGTTACCATACTCACAGCCAGATGATATTACACTGTATTTATCTTCCAGAGTTAGGAGGAGCTACCGCATACTGATAATTTAGGATATCATCTGACTCCTTTGGCGCACTACATTTTTTACTATACTTAAATTTTTCACCATATGGTCAGAACCTTACTACTGACCCTTCCAGTGCATTATTATGTGTACCTCACTTATCTCCCTATACTGTACCCATCTGAATACTGTACCCATCTGAATCCAGCAAAAATTAAAATTTCCTGTAGATCCTCAGTCATCATCATAGGAGGGGATATCATCAAAAGAGTATCCCTCACAGCCCTTGAAGGCATAGTAAGCAACGTAGGAATGGTATGCCCCTGGAATAAACATGAGTGCCCCCAGAATGATGACAGGCCAAGTGCGATCCGAGTACCTCTCCTCAATGTAGCCCATGACCAGCAGGCTACCTATGATGAGGAGGAGAGTACCAGCCGCAAACAGCAGTAGGGCGTAACTTATAGCCTTCCATGGGATGGGTCTGGGGCGCACCTGAGTGGGGTGGTAGGAGGGCGACATGTCAGGTACACGACTCAGCCATTACTTGAGATGATCATGGTTTTATTTCTGGGTACTGTAGTAATTTGACTGCATCCAATAATGTACATCACAAGAGAAGTCTAAAAATATTTTCATGGCAGTATCAATGGGCAATACTGTATATACCTCAATGTACAGGAATCTGATAAAAATATGACTCAAAGAAAGTACTGTATATATTTTAAGCTTCCTAACTCTTCCTACTAAGTACAGTACTACTATTAATATAGAAGAGTACTGTACAAAATTCAGATCATCATCAAAGCCAAAATGAGCACTGCACTCTGTGAACCATGCTGAATGCTTGTTTCTGTTCACAAGTGTTATACCAATAAAATAAAGCAGCTCTACCTGAATGTTAGCTCTAATAGCTAACTATTTAGCCCATGTAGTAGCTACACACAATCTAGTGAACAAAGCAACAGCCTCACAACAACTGTGGATATACTGTATACACACGAACAGAAATTAAGATGTACTGCTATACAGCATAATACAACAGATATATCTGTCCTTACATCAAGTACAGTACCTTGAACTGAGCATCAACAAAACCATCATCGTCCTGGCTGAGCCGTTGGTATCTGGCTGAGGACGAGACGGAGTGAGCATCCTTGCGAACCATGACCACAACACCAACAGTATCACAACAACACCCCCACTCTGAAACAATACACCAACATCACTCAACACAGCAACACATCACACTAAACAACCAAAACAAGAGTGGACACCTTAACAAGAAACTTAAAAGTACGGCACAGTACAGTATACCATCACTAACACAGCCCGAGCAAAAGCACAAACTCTTCACCAAGAAAATTAAATTAACCCTCTATTTATAAGACAACTTTCACAATATCTGAGATTTTCTAGCTCTAGTTCCATAAACTGAGCTAAAGTCTAAGACCATCATAAAGACATGAAGTCCAGTGTAATCACAGAGCTTTAAACACTATAATGTATCAGTAAACTATGCGTACCAATCCAATAAAACTTCTTGTACTATAAGTAAGAATGAAAAATGCCACGTAATGGTGGCAGTCATGATAATGAACTGATGATGATAAAGTGTCTTATCTGAGGTGACTTAATAAAACTGTACTGTACAAGGTAAGTAAGAACGAAAAATGCCATAAAATGGTTGTGGTCATGAATATGAAATGATGGTGATAAAGTGTCTTATCTGAGGTGACTTCAGCCTTTCCATATCTGATATAAGCCTCTGACAAACCATAGGTATAAAGGCTTTTTAAGAGTAATGAAATCACTCATTGCATAATAAGACTGAATGGTCAAGAAATGGGGAACAAGAGTGCCATCACATATTTAACCCGAGGAATCCCATCGACGTATGGGTATGTTTCGATGTTTTGTCACAGCTACACCCATCGATGAATGGGTAGGTCGAGCAATTGCAAGGGTCATAATTTGCACAATTTTCAAGTTTCATGGGTGATTTTTGGTAGGCATATGTGGGAGACCTTCCTCTACCTGCTGTCAAGTGGGGATACTGCCTGGCCCCACCTGACCCCCCCTCCCCCCCCACACTGGGCAATTCACCTGTTAGCAGTAAGCTGGCCAGTAAAGGTATGTTGCCCCACGGTCTCTCCAATGACGAAATTCACTGTGAAAGTTATTCCTGAGGTGGAAGATCAAGAAACAAACAGAAGTGATGAGGTGGTAATGTCATAAAGGAAGATGCCATATGTGAATGTGTTTGGTGACTGAACAATGCTTCTATTGCCTATATAAGTGTGTTAAAACCAATACAGTCTGTTACTATACATAAATTCGTACCAAATACATAAATAAATAACTGAAAGTGGCTTGAATTAGTTAACCCTTCCATAGTTCGTTTTCTTTAGCCAGGTACCCTGAAAAAGAAGGAAAATGTAAGGTTGCATGACACCTGTATCAACAGTTTTAAGCACAGGATCACGATTTCTCTATGAATTTTCAATGTTTCTCACCAAAAGCGAAGGTTTGAGCCAATAAAAAAAATTTCCCAAAAATGCTCGGGATTTTGGGGTATCGTAGGTTGGAAATTGGTCGGGACGTGACGAGTTAAGTACCATTGTGTCAAGGGCATGCAGAGGAATTTAGAGGATGTGTGAAAATGGGTACAGCAGAGAAGGAAGATTGCAGGCACAGTGGGGACAGGGACAAAGAAGGGAGAGGTGAGCATGAAAGTAAAGAAGGCATTGCACAACTCTGTCCACACTCTAATGTATGAAAGTGAAGTCTGAACACTGCTGGAAGGACACTACTGACAGATGAGAGAAGTAGATATGAGTTATTTGAAAGGAAAATATGGAGTTATATGGAGAGACTGACAGACACATAAGAAAGTTCAGGAGCACTTTGGTGTTGACGCGGATGTGCTGTAAAGTGTTAAAAGTACCCTGAGATGTTTGGCTATGCAGAGAAAATGGAGAATGAGGTACTGACTCAGGAAGTCTCTGTGAGTACAGTGGTGGGAGGAGGGGGAAGGAGATGCCCAAAGATGAGGTAGAGGAATGGGATGGAGGTATATGAATGAGGGTGATGAGTTGATGGAGGAGGACAAGGTGACATGGAGGGAAGTTGTCTGTAGTCATCCCCTCTCAGATTATGACAGATATGCAGAAATTTACTTCCAACATCTACACTGCATTTTCACTTCCATGAAATACTTAATGCGTATGCTGACTGACCTTGGCTAGGGCCTAGCTG
>JAGKTI010001198.1:50391-64876 GCA_018397915.1 Birgus latro
TCTATCTATCTATCTATCTATCTATCTATCTATCTATCTATCTATCTATCTATCTATCTATTGCCAGACGCCTCAATCCCGAACGGGGTGGCCACAAACAAATCGCCTCCATGTCACTCTGTCCCCTGCCATTTCACTACCACGCTCCCAACTCACACCCCCCTCTCTCATATACCTCTCCACTCCATCCCTCCATCTCATCCTCGGCCTCCCCCTCCCTCTCGCCCCCTCCACCTCACTCACATACACTCTCCTCGTCAGTCTTTCACTCTCCATCCTCTCCACATGCCCAAACCACCTTAACGTGTTTCTCCTAACGCTTCCCATCACGTCCTCAACCACACCACAACGCTCCTTCACTTCCTCATTTGTTAGTCTGTCTCTCCATGTGACTCCACATGCTCCTCTCAAATAACTCATTTCCACTGCTCTCACTCTTGACTTCTGTCCTTCCAACAGGGTCCAAGCTTCACTTCCATATGTCAGAGTTGGTATCACAATACTGTCATGTAACAACTTTTTCACTTCCATGCTCACCTCCCTGTTTCTTATCACTGCTTTCAACGAACCAGCAACCTTCCTTCCCTGCTGTACCCTTTCGAGCACTTCACCCTCCAGACTACCATCCTTACTCATCACACTGCCCAAGTACTTAAATTCACTCACATTCTCCATATCCTTCCCATCCAATCTCACTGTACACTCACTGGCTTCACTTCTCTCAAAGACCATCACTTTACTCTTCCCCACATTCACCTTTAGATTCCGTTTCTTACACACTCTCCCAAACTCATCTACCAAGCCTTGCAGCTCCCCTTCGTCTTCACTCAACAACACAGTATCATCTGCAAACAACAGTACAGGGAGTTTCCACACACTGCCCTCTCTCACTAGGGCCACTCCAACATCCACTGCCCGACCTTGTATCTCTTTTATAACCCCATCCATATACAGATTGAACAACCATGGAGACATGACACATCCTTGTTTCAATCCAACCTTCAAATGGAAAGATTCACTCAGTTTGCCATCCACACGCACTGCAGCCTTAGCACCCTCATACATACTCTTCACTGCCTTCAACAACTTCCCATCCACTCCATATATTCTTAATACCTTCCACAAACCTTGTCTATCCACCCTGTCATATGCTTTCTCCAGATCCATGAAGGCTGCATACAACTTCTTGCCCTTCTCTAGAAACTTTTCCACTAAGGATCTAAGAATGAATATCTGGTCTACACAACCTCTNGCCTCCATGTCACTCTGTCCCCTGCCATTTCACTACCACGCTCCCAACTCACACCCCCCTCTCTCATATACCTCTCCACTCCATCCCTCCATCTCATCCTCGGCCTCCCCCTCCCTCTCGCCCCCTCCACCTCACTCACATACACTCTCCTCGTCAATCTTTCACTCTCCATCCTCTCCACATGCCCAAACCACCTTAACGTGTTTCTCCTAACGCTTCCCATCACGTCCTCAACCACACCACAACGCTCCTTCACTTCCTCATTTGTTAGTCTGTCTCTCCATGTGACTCCACATGCTCCTCTCAAATAACTCATTTCCACTGCTCTCACTCTTGACTTCTGTCCTTCCAACAGGGTCCAAGCTTCACTTCCATATGTCAGAGTTGGTATCACAATACTGTCATGTAACAACTTTTTCACTTCCATGCTCACCTCCCTGTTTCTTATCACTGCTTTCAACGAACCAGCAACCTTCCTTCCCTGCTGTACCCTTTCGAGCACTTCACCCTCCAGACTACCATCCTTACTCATCACACTGCCCAAGTACTTAAATTCACTCACATTCTCCATATCCTTCCCATCCAATCTCACTGTACACTCACTGGCTTCACTTCTCTCGAAGACCATCACTTTACTCTTCCCCACATTCACCTTTAGATTCCGTTTCTTACACACTCTCCCAAACTCATCTACCAAGCCTTGCAGCTCCCCTTCGTCTTCACTCAACAACACAGTATCATCTGCAAACAACAGTACAGGTAGTTTCCAAACACTGCCCTCTCTCACTAGGGCTGCTCCAACATCCACTGCCCGACCTTGTATCTCTTTTATAACCCCATCCATATACAGATTGAACAACCATGGAGACATGACACATCCTTGTTTCAATCCAACCTTCAAATGGAAAGATTCACTCAGTTTGCCATCCACACGCACTGCAGCCTTAGCACCCTCATACATACTCTTCACTGCCTTCAACAACTTCCCATCCACTCCATATATTCTTAATACCTTCCACAAACCTTGTCTATCCACCCTGTCATATGCTTTCTCCAGATCCATGAAGGCTGCATACAACTTCTTGCCCTTCTCTAGAAACTTTTCCACTAAGGATCTAAGAATGAATATCTGGTCTACACAACCTCTTCCCTTCCTAAAACCTCCTTGTTCTTCTCCAACTAATTCCTCAGTAATTTCCCTAACTCTGTCAATAAGTATCCTACCATATATTTTTCCTATTACACTGAGAAGGCAAATGCCCCTATGATTACCACACACTGCTTTTTCCCCTTTTCCTTTGTACAGAGGAATAATTATACCTGACTTCCAATCCTCCGGGACTCTACCCTCCTCCCAAGCCAATCTGCACACCTTCCACATCCATTCTATTACTATCTCTCCCCCATGCTTCAGCATTTCACCACACACTCCATCAATTCCTGGGGCTTTCCCCATTTTAACTTTCTTCATTGCTTCCACCACTTCCATCCTGGTGATTTCTTCCTCTCTTCTCACAACCCTCCTTCTCCCTGCCATTCCCCAGCCACTTATACTTGCATTACTTTCATTCTCTATGTTCAACAGTTCATTGAAGTGTTCTCTCCATCTGTTTACTTTTTCTCCCATTTCCACTAGTAATCTACCATTTTTATCTTTCACACCCCCACTGCCTTCGTTACTTAGGTTACATGGCGTTAAGGCATTCGCAGTGGCGGTGTTTTATCACGTCCATGGGGTCATGTGCAGAACGGTGAACAAGCTAATTACGAATTTAAATCCATAAATTCCCTGCATTAATCAGGACCAAATTCGCAACCAACCCACTCCAATACCACCACCTATCTCCACTCATTAACATTTACTTGTCATCGGTCACGTGGATAATCAAATTCAAAACAGAAAGGCTGCCTAATTTTTATCACCAAGCTGTCCTTCCTCCCTTACAACTGGCAGATATAAGATTGTAAAAGTAACTTAAAGCTAAACCTCCACTTCATGCTCGCCACAGCCATCCATGACGCACAAAGTCGGGAACAAAAGTTAGCCTAATATTTCATCTTATTCTACTCAATTCCCGCTGTTGGTTAATATTCCTCAGGTGGGATAGGATCGGTCTGGATATCTGGATAATATTTGTTATATCACGGACTCAGAGCTCAACTCCTTGCTCTTTGAGTACAAGGGACTGATTTGGGTTCTTTCTAAGACCGGGTTCAGAGCATGTAACCTGAGGAAAAGGCTCAAAACACAGGCTAACCAATCTTACACGTATATTACCATAAAGAATACAGCAGCTGGGCACAATACAATGTGATGGATAGAACACACTATGGGAGATACAAAGATTTGGAGTTTGCGACTAAGGGTGATAGGGTAAGTGCAGGTGGCGCCCAGGCATGGGAGGGGCCTCAAACGCCGGATCGTCAGGTGGGGGATGCTGGGCGGTATAGAGGGAGACCTTTCACTGAAGGGGCCTCCGCAGATGCGTCAGCCCTCGGGGCTGGGGCCAAATAGAGCGAGTAGGCGTGCTGCCTTGCGCTTATCCTTGGTGGAGGACAGCTTGCCAGCTGGGGAGGTCTCGGCCGGGAGTCCTGGGGACGTTCCTTGGTGACTAGGGGATGGGATCTCACCTTCGTCCAGAGTCCAACAGGGGCTGCCTGTGGCTCCTCCTTCTCCGGGAGTCCAACAGCAACTAGCGACTTAAGGATGCTGGTTGCAGTGAGCGTACCCCTAGGCTTACTATAGGGCCACTCCAGAGCCCTTCCAACAGCAACTCCGATAGGGAGCTGGCTCTGCCCCTTGGGGTTTGGGGAGAGAAGGAGGGGCATCCCGCTCGGCCTCTAGAGGAGTGAGGCGAGCTAGGGGCATGACCCTTGGTGGGTGCCGCAGGGTTAGCAGATGCGGGAAGCACGGTGGGCGTTCCCTCCCCGGCGGGCATGGTTAGCGCCATCATGGTTCTGCTTGACCCTGGGACTGTAAGTGAGAAGAGCACGGCGGGCGTCCTCTCCCCGGCGAGCACAGTGGGCATCACTGCAGTCCTGCTCCCTGAGGGGACTGCAGACGAGGGAACCATGGTGGGCATTCCCTCTCCACTGGGCACAGTGGGTGTCGCCACAGTTCTGCTATCCCCTGGGGCTGCAGGTGAGAGAAGCACGGTGGGTGTCGCCGCGGTCCTGCTCCCTGAGGGGGCTGCAGACGAGGGAAGCACGGTGGGCATTCCCTCCCCGATGGACACCGCCGTGGTTCTCCTATGCCCTGGGACTACAGGCGATAGGAGCACAGTGGGCGTCGCTGTGGTCCTGCTTGGGACTGTAGGTGAAAGAAGCACGGTGGGGGTCCTTTCCCCGACGAGCACGGTGGGCTTCGTCACAGTTCTACAGGGGGCAGTAATGTGAAAGGGGCACAGTGGGCGTCCTTTTCCTGACGAGCACGGTGGGTGTTGCTGCGGTGCTACTCGGGAAGTCTGTTGGTACACAGATCTTGTCCCGATCTATGTGAGCACTGTTCCCGGTAAAGGGTAATGCAGCAGGGCAATGTACCTCCCATGGAGTCCGTTGAGGGGAAGAGGGGTGCGTAGTGGTTGGGGATGTATGCCCATCTTGCTCGGGCTCTTGTCGCGCCTCTCTGTGGTCTTCCCCCTCTCTGTGGTCTCCCCTTGGTATTTCAGAAATAGAACAGTGAAGCATTCATCAGCCCTTGATTAACCTGAGCTGTCTACGTGTCATTCTCAACATATCTATGACTCGCTAAGGTTGTAAGAGTAGGTTAACTTTAGGTTAGGCCTAAGTTGGTTTGGTAGTGGTTGGTTTATTGTCAAAACATGCTTTTCTGATAATTTTTTGATATCTATCTTCAAGTGAAGATGCGATGTTGCCAAATCATTTCTTGGTGAACTTGCTACTACTTTGCCAATATGACTGGATGACTCAGTGTACCTGTTCCTCAGGCAGGATGAAGTACCGTAGCCTGTGGCCTCAGCAACTTATCTGACAAGTCCATTAGGTTCAATTCTGGATATTGCAGCTGGCATCAGCAGACCAGATGTCAAGGTGGATGTGGGTGGCCACCTGGAGAGGTGTGTTGGATGGCACATTGGATGTGGGTTTTCTTGTCTTCAGTGTGTGGTGGTTGTGAGTATACCAAGCATGAGATGGCTCAACAGGAGAGTGTGCAAGACATTAAAAGTATGAGGTGGCCTCTCACATGATGTAGTTGGAAATTCTGAGAATAATGAGGCTCAGGACAAAATACAGTACATATAGATCTGAAGGAAACTTTGATTTAGTTACAGCTTGATCACTCTCCCTGGGGTGACCTTTACCTCTGGGGGATGATTGCCAGGTAAGGGCAGTACATCTGTAGTCTGGCTTTCTAGAAATCCTTCTTCCATGTGCTGCTGTCTCTTATGCCTGTCCTCTCACAGTATAATTATGCCATTGTTTTCCTTGGCATGGTCAGCTACATGTTATCCTTCTACTTCTCATGATGGACTTGTGTAACCATCACTGTATAAGCTTTTAGAGGTAGCAGCAGATTCAGCATCTGCCAAGTTCCGTTCATCAACTGTCCTGGCTCCACAGCTACTACAGTAAGACCTCCCTATAATGGACTACTTGGGGCCCAAGCAAGTCCGAAGTATGCAAAATTCCGATAAAAGCGACATCCGGACTTACCCCTGCTAATCCGGACTTTTTCCTATATATCAGACATTAGTCCGGATTGCATCAGTGGTTTTCACCACCACTGCAGTATTGTACTGTGTTATACCTTCACTACATTAATCAAATAGTATAATAATACTGTACTGTGCACTGAAAAGCGTCTTTTACTTGTCTTATTGTGGTGAATGTAGCTGAAGTTGTCAGGCAGTCCGGACTGCTTTCCGGCTTTATCGGACTTTTTCCGATATATAGGAGTTTAGTCCAGTAGCACCTCCAGTCTGATAAAGGCGAATTCCGGTCTACTGAAGTCCGTTATATTGAGGTTTTACTTTTAAAGTGGTATAACAATTGTGAAATATCTGCATAGTGGTAGGTGGTGGCAACCATCATCCACTCACATGATGTGCTGCCTGCTTCTTCCTTAACCTTTAACATTCTTTTTCTGTGCCAGCCCTCATCTCTTCCTTTTTCTCCCATCTTTCCTTTCACTTCTTATTGCTCCTTTCCTTTTCAGGTGGCTTTATGTTGAGTGACAAGCCTAGTGGTTTCCTGTAAGCCAGGAAACCATTTACAGTACTGGGTGGTAACCATATAACAACCCTTATGTGCACACTATGTGTCAACATGTGGGTTGGTGGAGGGTTAGTGCCCTTCCCTGTAAATGACATCTGGCTATAGACATAGAATATCTGCACCTATTGTTGGCTCTGCATTAAAGTTGGGGCCATGAACATCACTGCCGGGGTGTAGCTGGAGGGGTGGCTGGAGTCACTCCTGGTATATGCCTGGCCACACCAGTAATTACAAATTTCCCAAGGGTATACACTCCAGACCTCTCTACAGAGCCACCCTGTAGTTAGGCTGAGTCCCAAAATGGTCATCTTTTTTAAAATACAGTACAGTACTTGCTTTTCCCTTGCATTACTGTTGGTGAGACATACATGATGTTCAGAGCAGTATTTTGGATCAACAGGGATATGAACTAGTGAAAAAGATATATGTGTGAACTGAGAGGGGTACTACCTCCTACACTATGCCACTCTTGTCTTTAATGGCTTTCAAGAGTTCCATTAGTCATTGCTGCTTCCATAAAGGCCATCATTATACTCAAGAACTTGATGAAGAAAAAATTGGACAAGCTTCATCCCATGGTTCTGGTGCTGTTGCTGTTCCTACAAAATGCCCAGCTGGCCTTCATCCACTTAAATTTTGCCTACGGATTATGGGGTTTGCTTCCTAGAGGCATATTGATTCTTAAGGAAGGCCAGAGCCAAGAAAGAAGTACTTCCAAAGCATTTGGAGGATTCTAATTTGTTCTTCTGTTGTGTCACTGTCTAAAGAAGAGTTCCTCATAAATGAAAAAAAGAACACCCATTAGCATATCAGAATGCATATGAAGTAAGACAGGAGCTAAGTGTGTGCATAAATTTTTTAATTTTGATTCACATGAATATTTCAAACGGACAAATTATAGTTCATCTAGATACTGAACCTGTGATTACTGAGCCCTGAGGAGATCCAAGTTGGGCTAAAACTGTTGAATCCTCATATTTAACACAAGTTAACAAAGTAGAAGTACTTCTGCATCTGACCGCAACCCAGTTTGTAATCTGGGCCTTGAGATGATACACTTTGGTAAGTTTATGTTTATTAAAGTATTTGATATATACAACAGCTACAAGTTACAAACACAGACTATGCATATAAAATAATAGTTCAGATACTTAATGATGATTCTCCAGTCTTACCATTAATATAAATACAGTGACACTTTAATAACTTGTCAGTTTGTTTTCACCTGGCAGAGATCCCTAACCCTTTTCATTTTAGTTGACGGCCAGATATAATAAGACTGGATGACAAAGTAGTAACCAAGGAGACAGTTTCATACTACATAAATAAGGGTCGTTGAATTTCATACAACCACAACTTTAGTATACAAGTTGTGAGAGTGGTCTAATTCCCTCAGATGAAAACAAAGCAGCTATATGACCAATCATGGAAGTAGCCTATGGGTAGGATGGAGAGCCATGACTATGGAGTGACTGGAGAGTGGTGTGTTCTGGAAAAAGAAAAAGGGGAGAGGAAGGTCCCTTTGTTGAGGCTACTGTTTACAGGATGTGGGATTAACAGATAATTACAAGAAAATACAGCCGTAATCTGGGTGTCTTGAGTCTTCACAGCACCTCTTCCACTGCGATTTATTTTGCATATTAAACATGAACATTCTCTTGCATGCCATGCCATTTTAATACTGATAAAGTTTCCATCAGCAACATACATGAGGATATTCATGTATACAGCATAATGTGCAAAATAAATTGCTAAAGGAGAGGTATTATGAAATCTCAAAAGCTACTTATAGTCAACAACAAAATTCAATCCCATTTTGCCCCATATAAATAAGCATTGGGGCTCAGGGTTAGGCTATTCAGTCCTGACATTTAAGGCAACGTAGACCAGCATCATTTGCCCGAGTAGCAGATCCATAGTTACAGGAGGAAAAAAAAAATTGGAGCAGGGGAAACAAGAAAGCATAAGTTCTTTATTTCTCCAACCTCTAGATAGGCTTTGTGTAATCAAAACATTAAAGAAATAAAGAACTCAATCTCTTCCCTCTGTTTTCCTCCCACCCACTTTATTTTACACATACTGTATATCATTCTGACCAACATTTCACTAAATGGATTCAACATTATCTGGAATTTTTTAGCCTATTATAAACAGCACATCTGCTACCCATGAGATCCCAGCATTGGACATGTCTGGATACTTGTAACACGGTACCCTTGTAGTAGTTATGCCTTAGGTTCATCTGAAATGTTAACCCAGTGAACTGCAGGCCTTAAGTTCTCCTCCTCCTCCTGAAGTCCACCAACCTCCTTTGAGAGGATAAGGGGAGAGTTGAGGGATATTTAGAAGGGCAGACAGCCCACAGCCTTGTTACACCAGAGCCATCACATAAAGGTATCCACCTCCAGCACCCCTAATCAGTTGTGATTGATTCAACAGCATACTATAAAATATCAAGAACACTTGTCACCATCCATATATGTTAAAGCCAAACAATGAAATAGTCATTAATTTCTAAAGATACATCAACCTGACTTTCAAAATATAGAAGAATGAAAAACTTATAATGATCACCACCACCATCTAATCCTTTGTTGCCCCATGAGGAGCATAAAAGCCTGGGGCTAGGCAAATTGGTCCTGACATTTAAGACGAGAGTGACCAACCTCACTCATCCCTGAGTGGCATTGCATGAACAATAAACCCCAATCACCCCTTGGATATAAACTTGGACAGGCCCAATCCGACTGG
Organism: Birgus latro; assembly: GCA_018397915.1. Classification (NCBI taxonomy): domain Eukaryota; kingdom Metazoa; phylum Arthropoda; class Malacostraca; order Decapoda; family Coenobitidae; genus Birgus; species Birgus latro. The sequence goes on from JAGKTI010001198.1 coordinate 59,630, forward strand.
AGAGCCTTAATTACCCATTAAACCATCAGGCACCATAATTTGGTTATATGGTTACCACCCAGCAGGGCAAATGGTTTCCTGGCATCCATTTGGCTTGTCTCTTGGTGCAGTTACCCATAGCCAGAAGGAAGAGGAAAGAATGAAGGAAAGGAAGACAGAAGAGGAAAGAAGGCAGGAAGAGAGGAAAGGGCAGACACCCAAGAGCAGCACTACATCGAGTGAGCAGACGGTAAGCATAATAATAATAATAAAAACAAATCTGATCATTCTTCTGCATATATGAACTAGAATTGAGAATATCCTTGTCATACAGCCACCTTTACTATATCTAACAAAAATAAAATAAAATGAATAAAAGACAATTTAGAATCTATATAAAAATGCCTAACTTGACCAATTTTAGGTAGCATCAACATGTTACAAAGCAGCAGCTTGATGAATATCTCTCTCTCTCTTGACATCTGCTGTACCCCTGAATATGGCATATCCCCTCAGTTAATAAAATCATCTGATGTTTGTCTGAGTGAAACATCTCAGCAAAACCATGGCAGTGAAAGGGTTATCAGGAACCCAGTGGGCTACAGGACTGACCTGCAGTCCACCATCCTCCTTCTGAGGGGACAGGAAAGTAGATGAGAGTCGTTTGTATAACCCAGCAGCTGAGTCACCTAGTTGTACTGGCACCATCACACGCAGACATCCTTCTCCAGCACACTGGTATAGAGGTAAAACCCAGTCCTACAGTCCTCCCTGTTAGATCCTCTATTGTTATTTCATGCTCTACACACACCATCAAACCACCTCAAATCTAAATTTGAATAAAACAGTAACAGTCAAACTAGTATTACCCACTACAAATTTTTTCTAAGTTTATCTCACTAATTCCAAGCTAGGAAAATCCAAATTACTGAAGCTCCACTGTCATATAAAAATATATACAACTGTATTACTACTACATAAGAACTCATATGCTTCCACACACAAAGACACAGCAAATTTCCAGCATCACAATAAGGTACAGTAGTAGTAGTGGTAGTAACAGTAGTTGCAACCCCAAGCTCATCTGAATGTAAATCCAGTGGATTACAGGTTGAAAATGTCCTCTTCTACAGACCCCTGTCCTGCTTTTAGGGGGATAGGGAGGATGTCGAGGGATGTTTGTATAATCAGGCATCTCCACCACCTGATCACATCAGTACCATCAAGTGAAGGCATCCCTCTCTAACATCAAAGAAGTAAATTCTTGGTATGTAACAGGGATGCATTTCAAATTCATCATCATCATCCAGACCTTCTTTTCCACCAGCGAATGGTGCGTGTTATTCCAAAATACTGTAACTTTTTTTTTTTCATATTAGTAGTGTAAAATGGGGAAAAACTGGGAATTCAGCTTAACAGGTAGCAATGGAACTTTAATAGGTGATCTTTCAGTAATTTACTGAGATCAACCCTTCTGAAAGTCATACTTTTAACCTTAATTCTTGCCATTAGATGAGTTTATTCAGCTTAGGGGTGGCTTTTCAAACTGGAGGAGTTAGATAAGGCCTTCATTGACCCCTCTGGTGCTGGAGAGGGATGCCTTCATGAGGTGACACAGATATTACCATGTAGCTCCACTGCCCAGTTATATAAACATCCTTCAACTCCTGCTACCCACCAAAAGGAGGATGGTGGACTGCATAAGGAGGACAATTATAGCCTGCGACTGAGTGAACAACTCAGACAAAACTGGGGCTACAAAAATTACTATTACTACTATGAACCCTATCACTACTACAGATCATTCTGAAACTGTACAGCAGAGCCTCATTATACAATGAACCAGTAAGTGATGAACCAATTACACAGACAAAAAAGTGGACTTTTTAATTTTTTTCTATTCATTTATTTATTTTTTTAAACAAATGACAGCAGCTTCAAGTATATGATCATTATGATCCCATCCGAAACCTTACTAGCCGATGTATGATCGCTGTTTTTGCTAATACAATTGCTGACACACAAACTTAGTCATTAGTTCCATGATGGCTTTTGCACTTGTTACTATCAAGTGTCTTAGTGTCAGTGTTGAAACAAGAGTGATGTTGGAGTTCAGGCAGCAAGTAAAATGCAGTGATGTGAAATAACTACCAATTTAGTTAAGATGGGAACTTGTTTCCACACTTTGTTGGATGGGTGACCTTTGGCCAAAAACATATCCCAATTGACCCCAAGTTATGACTCGACATATGACAAACTGTTACGCGATATTTTTTTCAAACGCACCCTCATTATAAAACGAGAGTGTCCTGCATAAAATCATAAGCTGCAGTGAAGAGCTAAACTACCAAAAGTCATTAAAATGTCAATATATGACAAGGGCTTACCTACATACCTATCAAGCAGATTTAATTCCGTGTTGCATCAGTGACATATACTGTATAGTATTCACCATCATCCAGACTTATTCTCTCTACCAAGCAAGAGGTAAGGCTGGTTCCAGAGGGCCTGAAAACTTGATAGAGGGAGAAACTACCCAAAGTCTGTCCAAGTGAATGGGTCCCACTCCCATTCAGTCATCAATGAAACCCTCTGAATCCTGACTCTTTCACAGGGATAAATATCCACACTTATGCACTTCATTCCTCTCATTAAAATCTATTCTTTCTAAACAATCTGTCTTTTATTCCATACATCCTACATGATTTGATTCAATTTATAACAGACCCTTGCTAGTGAAGGCTGTTTTAAACTATATACAAACTTTCAGTGTGATTTTCTTAAATTCTGGCTACCATAGATGATTTCATTTACTCTCCAAAAGAGTACTGTACAGTATAAGCATCACAAAATGTGTAATACACAATGCAGCATCTGAATGCAAAACCATTTAATATGCAAGTACAGTATATTCAAAATAGTATCCATATTAGTGAATACATCACAGCTATTATATGTACAGCACTGTACAACTCATAAATAGAGAAGCATCTGAGTTTAAAGCCTCAAAAAATATCAACCTTGCAAATAATTCCTAAAATGTGGAATTATGATTACCACTTACTAAACTCTACTTTACAAAACTGCCAGTTCAAGGAAAACAGATTAATGCCAATACACATGAATCATGCTACAGTGTTATTGTGAGGAAGTCAGTGGATACCACGATCGAATAGAGTGTACTGAGATGGTATGGCCACGTGGAGAGAATGGATAACAATAGAGTGGTGAAAAAGGTATATCTGAGCGAATATGAAGGAGGGAGGAGGCGAGGTAGGCCAAGGAGAAGGTGGAGAGATATGGTGGATGAGTGTGTGAGGAAGAGAGGTTTGGAAGTCGGTGAGGCTAGCGAACTGACAAGAAATCGAGCTGGCAAGATCAATGTTGTGAGGAGCAGTGCGTGTTCATGGATTTGGCACCCCTTTTTAACGTGGCAGCATCCGGATTGACTGTATTGGATACATTTATGTGAAGCTGCAAAACGTGGCAAATGTTTTTGGCGTACCCAATAGAGCCAGGATTCCGGGGGCCTGAATGATGAGTGAATGGAAACATGGCCCATTGGATAGGGCAAATTTGGGCTGTCTGGACATTGCTACTCCTCACCCTGCCCTAGGGTGGGAAAGGAGGTCTGGATAATAATAATGATGATGATGATGATGATACCTTATTACAACATATCTGAAGGGTCTAGCATTGAAAAATGTGTTAACATCAGTAAAATCTTGTGTGATATCAATCTTCCGCCTTCCAAATGTAAAAGAAATGACAGTCTAAATCCTATAATCTATCTATCTATTGCCAGACGCCTTAATCCCACACGGGGTATAATCTATGGAATTGAACTAGATAATGGATTCCTTGTGCCAGGTAACAAAATAACCCATGGAATGTGGAAATTTGAAGGGCAAGTTTGTCTGCCACACCTTGAACTGTGGCTTGCACTCCACTGGTTAAATGTTTACATATATGGAATAATGTAACCCGTAATATTTTAGTACAATAATGCAGTACAAATACAGTATTGTATAGAACTGAACTGGATACTATAAAATATTAATACAGTACTATGTACTGTTACAAACAGCATATGTGGAACCATAAATTTACATTTGTCCTAAATACAAGTAGGACATTAAGACCAGAATGATCTATAATATCTATGTGCTACATACCTCACTCCTCTTAGCTGAACCCTGCATGCCACAGACCTAAGTTTAGATAACAACTCTGCATTGTTCTCTCACCACCTTCATAACAAAATTCTGACCCGATATCCCTCCACACTGTCTTCTCACCACCATCATATGAACACTCTGACCCGATGTCCCTCCACACTGTCCTCTCACCACCCTCATATCAACAACACTTCCAAGCATTCTTCTCTCTATAAGCATGGGCCAAATGTTTCACTTCATAAGCATACAGTCAACCTGAAAGTTTTGCGCTGGTTTCGCATGTAATTTTACTATACCATACTTTTTTTTTTTTTACAAACGAATATTTCTGTACACTCGCACTGTATATATCGCAAGATATCTCAGAGATAAAAGAAAAAAATTCACACTTTATATGATCATAAATGAAGGGTATGGTTGACAATATTTTCATGGGTATAAAGAAAAAGTAGGCTCAGATTAATGTCTTTCAGCTAAACATGGATCATTAAGACATAAAAGCAATTTTTGCTAAGATCTGACTCACAACAATCAAATTACATTTGGGTCTCCAATTGTACTCTACTGCTGGATGAGCACGGACATATTGGAAATACACTTGTCCAATACTCTGACAATCCCAAGATGTGAAATTGGGTTTCTCCAGCTGCAAGCTAGATGAGCTAACCAACGGACCACCAAGTTTACTCTCGTACGACCTGTCTATGACTATGTTTTTCAGACTATGAGTTACTGCAATACTAACTATTCAAGCTACCTGACAATAACATCACAAATTATAACTAATGCCTCATTTGTGCATCTCAGGTAAAACAAATGTATTGTACTTATCCCACATTCTGCATTAGCTGAATTATAACCTTTATCTGTTGGCAATTTTCATAAGCTGGGATGTGTTTCAAAATTCTCTCCTTCAAACTGGTTTTGCACAGGTTGTAATGGAACTTTAGTAGACAATTTTTCTGTAACTTACTATGGACATCAATAAAAAAGGAAGAATACTAAAAAAACAGTACTTATAACAACAAATTACTGTTTGCACTGTACTGTAGCACAAATGTCATGGTCTACATCTGTACAGAAATTTCTC
>JAGKTI010001198.1:79783-93372 GCA_018397915.1 Birgus latro
AAAAAAAATAAAACAATTACCATAAGGTGAATGACAAAAAACAGTCTGCATAGCTACAATGACAGCAATAAAAACCTTAGGAAAAAATGAAAGGGATATAATAATTAGCTTAGACGACAGGTACTGTACATGAAAACTAAATGGGTGATCACAACGTAGCTGTTGATATAAAAGAATAAAACCACTATGAAGAGAAAAATATTACTGACCTATTTAACACACACACAAAAAATAAATAAATAAATAAACCCTCCTATAACACCATGACTCCTCACCTTTATAGTTTCATAGGCGTCCATGATGATGGCGATGAAAAGACTGAGGATGACGTAGATGAAGAGGGAGATGAAGGTGTAGAGGTAGATACGTGAAAACCACCACACCACTGGGTCCTTACCAGAAGTGGATGAGAAGGTGGCAAACATGTCATCACCATTGATCAGCGAGTACAGGCACTCCATGGTTGATGAGAGGGTTCGGAACTGTGGACAGGGAAACTGTTGATTAAGTGGGGTGTTTGATATTAAACAGATAAACACAGTAGAGGAAATCCTCATTCAAAAGTCTGGAATATTTAGGAATCACGTGGGTATTACTGTCCCCAGGAATACAATGCAAGTGTGCAACACTATAAATCTGGTACTTGCCCAGGCACAACACTCCCAGAATGGGAGTGGACTACCTTATTCCACAGCCTTGAAGAACCTCTATACCAGTACAAGTATATTTTATCCTATTCAGCCTATAAAATCTACAAATATTCCTTTACAGACTCATTTCAACTGTTCTCACACTTCACTTTTCTAACTTATGCCATAAGAAAGTACCATGCCAGTTCAATTAATATCAGTACTAACTCACCTTCATATGATCCTCCTGGAGCTTCTGTACTTAAGGTATATTCTGCTTTGTATATTAGTTTCATAGCACCAGTTCCCTTCCTTCCTTCCTTGAGACACTGTTTTCCATGTCCTTTACACATTTACCATTCTTTTCTCTCACTGTAATGAGGTACAAAATGCCTTCCAATATTCACCAACTCATTACAAAATGGGTCACATTTTCTCCCTCAAACCATCACATTATGCTTGCCTATATGGTATTTACTTTCAGAACTCACAGTTCAAAACTACCACACAGCTCTCAACCAACCAACCAAGACCTCATTCAATATTAGTACAAAGCACATCAATACATACATCATGTTCATTCTTTACCAAATTCATTCCCACTCCCCTAAGTTGTAAAATGACCTCTCGTAATCCCATCCATGTATTCCTTGACAACAGTTCATCAATAATTTCACCTCTCCTCTATCCCACTTTCCTCTGTTAACTAATACTCCTAAGATAAGGTATGATTCTCTACCCATCAATGATGCTCTCTGATATGAACCATCTGGAGAAAAAACTTATGGACATGCCCAAAGTGTGAAGTAGATGCAGTGAAATACAGTACCATAGTAAGAAAACTTTAATCCCTGACTGAACATATTTGGTACACTGTTAACCAAAGGGATTTCACTCACACGTGTCTCATTTTAACACCGATCCAGTAATAGTAAATCAAATCTTATGCCAAATACATATACCAGGTATGTATCATGCAAAAGTAAACATTAGTCTGACAACACTGAAAAGAAGTAAATACATGGTCCATCCATCCATCAATCATCCAATCCTACACTGCCCCACGAGGAGCGTAGGAGCCCGGGGCTAGGCAAGTTGGTCCTGACATTTTTAAGATGAGAGTGACCAGCCTCACTTATCCCTGAGTGGCATTATCTGAGCAATAACCCCAACCATCCCTTGGATATAAACCTTCACCGGCTCAATCCTACAGGAGCGCCGCAATTACCCACCAAACCACCAGGTGCCATAATTTGGTTATATGGTTACCACCCAGCGTAGTACAGTAAATGGTTTCCTCGTACAGGAAATCATTCGGCTTGTAACTTTGTGCAGAGTCACCGTAGGCAGAAGGAACCGGAAAATATGAAGGAAAGAAAGACAAAAGAGGGAGCGTAAAGTCAGCTGTGGGCAGAAGGATGAGGAAAGAATGAAGTAAAGAAAGACAGAAGGGGAAGGAAGGAAAGGAGGGAAGAGAGGAAAGGGCAGACACCCGAGAGCAGCACTACACTGAGTGGATGGTGAGCGCCCATGGTTTTTTTTACATATCACGGACGTGTCCATAATACAGTATCACAACTTCTATACATCTGGTGCAGTTAATCAGAGGAAATGGAAAATAACTTTTATTACATGCATCAATAACACTAAGTGGCAATATTTCTGTAATTTATTGAGGAATTAACTGCAAGATAATATACAGAAAGGCAACATATACTCAGAATTTGCTGTAAGAAGTGTGGAGATCAGTTAACGTACCTTGAGATGGTATGGCCCCAGCACAAGCCAGCCACACAGGGCATAGCCAGAGAACACCATAAGGATGCATATGGAAAACCTCAGCACATTGGGAATGCACTTCTTTATCGTCAAAATCAGCACCTGTCAATATAAGGAATATGTGATACAAAAAGTAATACTGTACACAAACATACAAATAACCATATGAAAAAAATGTATTTTAGATGCCTGGTGGTCTAGTAAGTTAAAGCTCTCTGACCACATACAGCATGAGAGAGAATTCCAAAGGGAGTCTGGGGTGCTTTGATTATATAAGATTAATCAGGGAAAAGCAACTGGTCATCCTCACCTACGTGTCTAGACTGAGTAGCTTAATTCTGGGTCCTCTGCTCCTGATAGGAATACTGTACAATACTGGGGTAAAACAAGTACACTACCTCTATCAACTCCAACTGAAAAAGGCTTACTGAACAACACTACGAGAAAATTAACTGAAGCCCACACTCAAAATAGATCTGAAAATAATCAGTCCCACATTACTCTCTTCAGGGCATCAGGGTTAAGGTTTGGCTACCAGGGTTTGGACCATTTAAGGGCAACAAAAAACTAAAAGTTTTTGAAGACAATAACTCAGATCGTATCGAACCCGATGCGATCTGACACAATATAAACGATAAAAAATAATCTAGACCCTGGTCATCCAGGTTACTACTTTCTCCTCTCCTCCACTAACTTGGGAAGCCATACTATACCATGATGGAGCTATTCCCCACAATGAGAGAGAGAGAGAGAGTCACACAGGAGAGAAAAAAAAAAAGGGGGGGGGAGTGGTACTGGGCAAAAAGACATGGGACTTTAATACAGAAGAAAATCTATCAACTCATTATAAAGACACAAATAACAAGAGCAATGGAAGTGCCTGTACACTCCAGTACAAGAAGCTTAGCTCTGGTTACCAGGAATTCTCACAATTATATATCATTTCATTTTGTTTTGTTTATAAGGGCTCCAACGTGCTTGCATGCATCGGCCTTGGTCTTGGGCTCTCCATGCTGCTTGATCTCTGGCAGCCTCCCTATTCAGTCCCTTACCCTGAGGTCTCACACACACACACACACACAAAATGGCATTTTGACTTACATTATAGGTTGTGAAGAAGCCAAGGTATCGCAGACATCCAAACCACACAAAGAGGTTGCCCAGCCCCAGGAAGAGCGAGCACACATTCCACGTATCCAGGTAGCCTTCATAACTCTGTGGGAGTAGCCGGGAGTCAGGTAGGGAGGTGTCTGCTTAGTATACTTATTGTGTTTGCTTAGTACAGTGTAGGTATTACGTCTGCTTAGTAAAGGAATTCTGAAACTATTTTTCTGGAAGGATCTTGTTAAACATTTTAGTATGATAATGTTTATTTTATTAACCCCTTCAGTACCAGACGCCTGCTGCGCATGCAGATGCTGTATCCCTAGTTCACACAAGACAACTGTGTTTTTTATCATTATTATGGTTAAATAAGGGAGGGTTGCAGGAAGATGTCATGAAGTACTTAGCTGCAGTGCTCTTTTCCATATCTTGAGTCTTTGAGCTTGTGAGTTGTGACAGGTTAGTTTATATCCTATCATGGGATACAAGGCCATTGCATCAGTCAGATTACCAGATACCCCACCTGTGCTAATAATATACTGCACAGTCATACATACAAACAGTACTCTCACACAAAGGTAGGTAGCTGGGAAGGCAGGCACCTGATAGTTCACAGTCAATCTGGATAGTGCTTGGCTGAAGACCAGGAGGGTAAGAAGCAAAAACATGGTTAGTTGAGCAATCCTGCATAGGCCAAGAGCATCAGGCAGCCAGTACTGCCATCCCAACTTTCTCTAATAATTTGAAAGCATATCTAGTAAGACGATCATCATTCATAATGGCCCAGTGCCATACGGCTGCCATGATGCTCCAGAAGCATTATGGTACAAAAGGGGTTAATGGTACCATCAAGTGTTGGTACTGATAGGATTTAAAAATATTTCCATTAATTCCTTCAGTATGACATTTTATACTAAACCTTGTCTGGTATATTGGGAGAATGTCTTGTTGGCTCAGAGTTTGCTAAAGCCAGTATTTGATAAATGGAGGCTCCCTATAAAACGGATGTACTGTATATATTATATTCTTGTTACAGTGCTGATTGATGATTTTATTCAACAACTTACTCATAGTGAAAGGTTAATTTTTTACAACTAATAATACTGAACTACTGTACAAATATTATACACAAATGTTAGGATACCTGTATTGTTCAACACTAGTTGTGATGTATGTAAACTTTTCTGAGTTAAATAACGGTACTACAGCGCTTCAAAATTGTGATTTCCGTATTATACAGTCCTCACTATAAACCAGTGATGTGTTCCAAGAATATCATAATTTTTTAATACAACTGGCACTGTAAATTGGGTGAAAATGACAAATCAGTTTTACAGGTAGCAAAGGAACTATAATTAGCAGCCTTCAAGCAATTTTCTGCAGACTTTATGGAAAATGTAAACAAAAAAAACTTTATGACAAGGATTTGTATATATTTAGTGTCTGGTTGTCAAGTACAATGCTATTAGCAGCACTAATATGAGTGGTACAGTACAATGGCATACTAGGATAATTTTCCTGAACTGTAATGCAAGAGTAATTTAATACTACTTTCACCTTAGATTATGATGCCATCTGATACTGACTTGGAATCAGAATTAGAGGGAATTAGTTTTCATCATCATCATCATCTAGCGTAAGTTATAATAAAACAACACTAAAATAAGTTCATCTTAAATTTGGTAACAGAACTACACAGATAACAAAGGTTAAAATGTAACCAGCCAGACAATGAGTGGTTAAAAGTGTAATACAGCAAAACTTCATCATACAGGACTTTACTAAGTCAAATTTTTGCTATTATTGGAGTATTGAGAGTATAAGTGGCTGGGGAATGGCTGGGTGTAGGAGTAAGGTGAGAAAATAGGAAGGAATTAGTGGGATTGAAGTAGTGGAAGCAATGAAGAAAGTCAAAATGGGGAAAGCTCTGGGAATTGATGGAATGTGTGGTGAAATGCTGAAGGATGGGGGAGAGATAGTGACAGAATGGATATGGAAGATGTGCAGATTGGCCTGAGAGGAAGGTAGAGTCCCAGAGGATTGGAAGTCAAGTATAATTATTCCCTTGTACAAAGGAAAAGGGGAAAAAGAAGTGTGTGGTAATCATAGGGGCATTTGTCTTCTAAGAGTAATAAGAAAAGTATATGGCAGGATATTTACTGACCAAGTTAGGGAAATAACAGAATTAGTTGAAGAACAGGGAGGTTTAAGGATCGGAAGAGGTTGTGTATATCAGATATTCATTCTTAGGTCTTTAATGGAAAAGTTTCTAGAGAAGGGAAAGAAGTTGTATGCGGCCTTCATGATTTCGAGAAAGCATATGACAGGGTGGATAGACAAGGAATGTGGAAAGTATTAAGGAAACAGGGAGTAGAATGAAGTTGTTGAATGACGTGAAGAGTATGTATGAGAGTGTTAAGGCTGCAGTGCGTGTGGATAGTGAACTGAGTGAATTTTTCTAATATGAATGCTGGACTGAAACAGGGATGTGTCACTTCCTCATGGTTATTCACTCTGTATAAGGATGGGGTTATACAAGATACAAGGTAGGGCAGTGGACATTGAAGCAACCCTAATGAGAGAGGGCATTGTTTGGAAACTCACTGTACTGTTGTTTGCAGATGATACTGTACTGTTAACTGAAGACGAAGTGAAACTGCAAGGCTTGGTGAATGAGTCCGGGACTGTAAGAAATGGAATCTAAGGGTGAATGTAGGGAAGAGTAAAGTTATGGTCTTTGAGAGAAATGAAGTCACTGAATGTACGGTGAGGCTGGATGAGGAGGAAATGGAAAATGTGAGTGCATTTAAGTACTTGGGTAGTGTGATGAATAAGGATGAGAGTTTAGAGGGTGAAGTTCTTGAAAGGATACGACAGGGAAGAAAAGTTGCTGGTTCTTTGACAGAAGTGATAAGGAACAGGGAAGTGAGCATGGAAATAAAAATCACCGCATGACAGTATTGGGATACCAACTCGTATTCAAGTGAAGCTTGGACCTTGTTGCAAGGACACAAGTCAACAATGACAGCAGTGGAAATGAGTTATTTGGCAGAAGCATGTGGAGTTACACAGAGAAAGACTGACAAATGAGGAAGTGACAGAGTGCTGTGGTGTGGATGTGATAGAGAGTGTTACGAGAAATACATTGAGGTGGTTTGGCCACGTGGAGACGATGGAGAGAGAGAGAATAACGAGGAGAGTGTATGTGAGAGAGGTGGGAGGGGAGGGGGGGGAGGCTGAGGAAGAGATGGAGGGATGGAGTGGAGAGGTATATGAGAGAGGGGGGTGTGAGCTCGGAGCAAGGCAGCGAAGTGGCACTGGACAGGGAGACATGTAGGTAATTGTTTGCGGCCAGCGGGATTGAGGCGTCTGGCAACAGATAGATAGACAGAAAGGACATTAAACCTACCGAACTTTATTTTCTCCCTGTAGACTGTCTGACATAGCTAATACGTGATCTGGAGCAAAACAGTATACAGTAACCATACTCTTTTCTTTTTAATAAGATTTACCTAGGGTGTAGCTTGGTGTCCTACTCTTAGATTATCTGGGCATGACAGCCCAGCTTCAGGCCTGTACACCTCAACAGTGACCTACCCTTACAGTTCCTGGACTATGATGGTCCAGTCTCAGGCCCTTACACCTAAAAAAGGGGTAGTATGGGGCAAGTTTTCAATCTTTAGGTGCAGCAGTATATAGCTGGATGCCATCTATCATGGGAGATGATACCATATTATTGAAATCTTGGCTGTTCTTTCATCAATTTCCATTTGAAGAGTCCTTAAGGGGAAGCATGGTATTTTTATTTCTATTCCACAAAGCTTATTGAGCTTCAATAATTTATTGGTATCCACATTTACTTTTGCATTATTGCATCCAGCAAAGAATCAGTATGCATATGTAATTGCCTGACTCACTGGGTTGTACTGAAGTTTTTCCAAACTTACTACATTACAGTTGGATACATACTAATAATTTTAATGTAGTGAAAGCTTGCACACATAAGACTTTGGCTTTTTTCACAATAGGGTCTTCAGCTTTTTAAAATTAGTCCACTACAGTGAAGCTTTACAGTATTAGTACATCACAGAAAAGAATCAATGGGGATAGACAAGCATAGTTCAAACACACACACCATGGTTCCGGCAATTACGAAGGGAAAACAAGTTCACATAATTGCGATAGAAGTCATAAGAGAATAATCAAAATAAAAAAGTAAAAATCCAAAGCAACTTACCACCTGTACACTGCTTTTCACAAACTCAGCGTGGCCAATGCGCAAAACCTACACCAACTCATGCAAAATAAAAAGAAGCAAAACTGTGTTACAAACAGGCAAGTGTAATTATGCCTACATAAACAGTGGATATTTCTGTGGAACACACAAGCACAATCTGCAAACAAGAAACAAAGGAACACAAAGCTGAAGCAGTTTAGTCTGTACGGCAGAAATATTTAGTTTCCAATTAGTTTATTGTACAACAGTCTCTGCTTATAAGTATTACAGGGAGTGGTATGTTGGAGGTCTTTTGCGACACTATTGTATTTGTTCATGCCTCATGTCTACTGTATTGGAACACCTCCATTACAGTGATCAGACAACAGCAGATCACTGGCACCACATGAGACCCCCTATTGTACACTAAATTCTGGTTAAGAAATTATAAGTATGGTAAGAACATACTTAAATTTTGTCTTCCTTTGAGGTGTTCAGCTCCATGACAACCTTTGTACCTTATTCTTTCTACTCACAAATGATTTTATTTAAGAGCTCTTCTAACCCTTTCACCACGAGGAATACTGACTAAAATTATTCAGCAGTAACATGCATAAAACATAAAAGACGTTATCATCGTGAAGGGACAAAGTTCGATGAAGATGCATGCATGGAATGCAATATATACAATAATACAGTGCTCCTATGCATACAGTCTATTTCTGTACCTTTATTTAAACTACCCAGTCTTCCAAAAAGCATGATATAAAAGTTATATTACATTAAAAATGGTTTAAAGGCAAAGTGGATGGTTGCTTTGCTTTACCACTGTTCATTTGTATGTGTATCTCCATTATTAAGAAAAAAGAAATATTTGATGGACCATGAAAATAAAATGCTGATCATACTGATCTAAGGATACAGCAATTAAATTATGGTGAAAATATGGCAAAGGACAAGAACATTTTGTATCAAAGTAAATAAATGGGAAATACTGAGAAGGAAAAGCTTAGCATGATGGAGGTACAGTCAGCAACAGAAGTTCTGTCACCTCTACTACTTCCCTTTCTATGGATTTTGATAAAGTTGAGTTTTTATCAAAGCCTTCCAATTACTGGCACAAAAAACCTAATGTCTGATTACACCCTCTATTCTCCTATTCACTCTAAATGAAAAGAAATTCGCATCACTGACATTTCACACAAACAACCAGGCATTTAATCATTTTACCCTGTCCTGATCCATGACAAAATCATAGTACTTGAGCCACAAGGTAAGCAGTGCATCTCACAGGGCACAAATTGCCTTTTGTGCTTTTAAAGGATTCATCATTTTTCCACCTTAGGCCTCAATACTGGGAGGTCTAAGTGAAATAACCACCTCTTTCATAGTTAACTACATTATGCTGCTGCTGCTTCAGGTCATTCAGTGTCAGAAGCCAAACTATGCACCTAAATCGTATGGTAATTAACCCATTTGATACAGCTTTTTAAACTGTTTAATCTGGTTATAACCGAGCAATTTTTAAATGCAAAAAGGAGACCTCTTATGATGAGGGAATTAAAGGCAGGAAGCAAATCCAGGAATATTTCTAAGGCATTGCCCATATTACTATTGGACATTCAGCACCCTTCTACTCTCAGCCAACTGAGTAGTGTTTGATATTTTGATATTCAAACTACTGTACTGAGAACATTCAACTAACACAGACATCACACACACAACTTGTTACCTAAGGATGGACTGTATCACATTCATGTGGGAGAACTACATAATATAGGAATAAAAAGATGCTTTCTATACATACACAGTACAGTTATTTCAATGTGAAAAAACCAAGGATGCTGCCAGGCAACTGGGTAACGCTCCTACAGCCACTCATGAAAGGAATGTACATAATGAAGGTGTAGACTGTCAAGGTCATTCATCCTGAAATACCAGTACTACAGTTATGGTGCTGGAGAGAGATGCCATCATGTGGTGGCACTGTTATATACAAGTGACTTTGCTGGCTGATCAGCTAAATGTCCCTCAATTCTCTCCCTATCTCCCAAAGGGAGGATGATGGACTGGGGGAAGGGTAACTTGCAGCCTACTGTTCACTAAGTTCACATTCAGATGAGCCTAAGATTGCACCTACTACTCCAACAACACTAGTAATGGACATAACAAAACAAAATGTGAGGATGTGGGATTACTTGTACCTGCGTTTGATTTTGTGTCAGAGAAAGCAACTTTAAAGCATCAAAGCCAATATATACACACACACTCCATGTAAATTAGTTACTGGCAGTACTACCAGACAGCCAATAAACAGTAATGCCAATTTCTCTTAAACTATGAATTCCGGATATTAAATCTGGTTAATAGCTGTGGTCACGGCCAGGGTTAAAACTACCATACAATTCCCTGTCCACTTTAACTTGGCCTAAAATTGCAATCATTGCATCTTGAATACTGAACTGTGATGAGATATTAACAAAAATATACTGCTATGCCATTTTTACTCTATCTTGGCCTGAAATTGCCATCTCTGATCCTGAATACAGAGTCATAATAAGAGATTAACACAGGAATAAGCTGATAATCATAAAGAACTTCTATGGAAAGATTACAGGGCCACAGTACTGCCTTATTCTTCAACTGAGCTATGTGAAATAAGCTTAAAAAATAAAAAAAAACTCTGGATCAGGGTTGGGTAAAAAAAAAAAAAAAAAAAAAAAAAAAAGTGTTATGGAAAGGAAGTAGAGGCATAGCAATTTCTTAATTCTGCCACTGAGCTGCAGGAAATAAGCCACAAAATGACAAAAATCTCTGCCCAGTTAAGGTGGACAAAATATGCCACTACATACCCTCTCTTCCTCTTCATCGAACAACTGAGAAGAAGAAACTGGTGTGAACATTTTTTGCCCACAACACTGAAATTATCAAGAACGAACAGTAACAAGAATACAGTAACAGTTTCAGTCTCCTCCACTTCATCTCCGGAAAAGTATAAAAAGTATCTGTGGGGGAAAAGTTGCTGAATTCATAAACCTAGTACTGAACCAAAAATCTTTTAACTCTAAAGCAGGTGGTGTTGATGACGGATGGCCTCAAGTGGTGACACTGATATGGCTGGGAAACTCCGCTGGCCAGTTAAATGGACGTCCCTCAATTCCCTCCCTTTCCTCTGAAAGAAGCATGATGGACTGCAAGTAAAGTGCAACTTCAACCCGCAGTTCACCAGGTTCACACTCTGATGAGCCTAGGGTTGCAACTGCTACTGCTGTTACTACCATTACTCTAACCAGGTCATGGAGAGGGACAACTTCACATGGTGGTATGGTATATAACCGTGTGGCTCTGCTGCTAAGTTATACAGAACTAACATTTGTCAATTCCCTCCCTATCTCCCAGAAAAAGGAGGGTGGAGGGCAGAAGGGTAGCTACAGCTTCCACTCCACTGGTTTCATGTCCAATGAACCTGGGGCCACAATAACAACATAACAGCTCTTCACCTAAGAGAATTAGTATATCAGTGAAATTATAAAGCACCAATAATAATGGAAGTTCTGTACATGACTAAAGCTGTGTACATTCTGACAATACAACTCATTGAAAAAAGTAAGTTCAACCACTAATACCTATTCCAGTGTACTGTATTCTGTACCTTGCCTTACTATAATACAGTATTCATTTTTTCATTCATTCATCATCCAATTCTACGTTGCCCCACGAGGAGCGTAGGAGCCCGGGGCTAAGCATATATTGGTTTTGACATTTAAGGTGAAAGTGACCAGCCTCACTCATCCCCGAGTGGCATTACATGAGCAATAAACCCCAACCACTCCTTGGATATAAATCTTCTCCGTCTCAATCCAATTGGAGTTATGTAATTACCCACTAAACCACCAAGCACCAAAATTTGGTTATAGGTTACCACCCAGCATAGTAAATGGTTTCCTGGTGTACAGGAAACCATTTGGCTTGTCACTCACTGTAGTCACTCACAGGCAGAAGGAAGAGAAAAGAATGAAGGAAGAAAGACAGAAGAAAAAGTGTAAAGTCACTCGTAGGCAGCAGGATGAGGAAAGAGGGAAAGAAAGAAAGACAGACGAGGATGGAAGGAAAGAAGAATGGAGGAGAGGAAAGGGCACACACCCAAGAGCAGCACTACATTGAGTGAGTGGAAGGTGCTCAATATTATTATTAATATATCCAAGGGAAGGTTGGGGTTTATTACTCGTGTAATGCCACTCAGGGATGAGTAAGGCTGGTCACTCATCTTAAATGTTAGGGCCAACTTTCTTAGTCCTGGGCTCCTATGCTCCTCATGGGGCAACAAATGATGAATGAAAAAAATATATATACACTCAAACCCCTGCTATCGCACCTAATTGGTTACTGTAAACCAGTCTGATAGCTGATTTCACGATAGCTGAACTGAAGAATCAATGGGAAAATTTCTAATTGGTTTTTCCGTGGCCCATTTCCCTAACTTTTAACCACTTTATGCCTCCGATTTCCAGCCAATCTCTCCTCCAACATGAAATAAAGCATTATTGTATTCTATCTATCTATCTATCTATTGCCAGACGCCATAATCCCGTAAGGGGTGGCCATTTGACTTTGAGTTATTTGTTTTACAGGGACGGGCACTAACCCTCCACTAACCCACTTGCTGACATGTAGGGAGCACGTATGGTTTGGTTATATGGTTACCACCCAACGTTGTAAATGGTTTCTTAGCTTACAGGAAACCATTTGGCTTGTCACTCAATGTAAAGCCACCTGTAAAGGAAAGTAACGCAATAAGAAGTGACAGGAAAGATGGGAGAAATAGGAAGAGAGGAGGGCAGGCACAGAAAAAGAATGATAAAGGCTAAGGAAGAAGTAAGCAGCACTACATCAAGTGAGTGGATGATGGTCGCCACCACCTACCACTAACATAACACTTGATAAAAAAGTGCTGAATGCAAAAACACACAATAGGCTTTCATGGCTTTTAGTAAACTCAGTGGAGAACTTTTCAGCGTAAATAAGAATTTTTTTACCTGTAATAACATTATAATCAATAAATAAACAACATAAAAGACCATCAAACTTACTTTTATAAGGATTAAGGAAGGCTTGGGTGGTATGAAGGGTCCCAAGGCTTGGGTGTGGCTTAATTCCTGCCGTCACTAAATAGCAAAAAAGTGCCTATCTTCACCGATAATTTAATTTGAGGGCTCAAAGTTGGTCAACTTCTTCATCTCTTTGAATGATCTCTTTGTCAGCAAAACAACAGGAATAATACCAACATCAGTTTTACTATAAGAAAGAGAAGTAGTGAAATACAGAGAAATAAAAAGGTAAACAAATGGTATGGATGTATCATCTACATCCTGGGACTGAATGTTATTCTTTTATTCTTTAGTTATCGATGGGCTTTATTCATTATTCATTTCATATATCTTGATGGAATTTGAAGAAGTTACTTATTTAGGATATACAGTAGGCGCGGAAAGTGTTGACGCCATCTTAAAAAAAGAAAACATTCTTGTGGTTAGCAAGGAGAAACAAATAAATTAACACTCACCATTGAATTTAGTATTTACTGGCATTCCCCTTCACCTTTATTATCTTCTTAAGGCGTCTGAGGAGACTGATGGCGTAGTTTTGCAGAACAGACGGACTAAAACTGCTCCATAGCTGCTTGACTGCAGCCTCAAGTTTAGGCAAAGATGATGTGCTGCTTCATGTGCGCCCATAAATTCTCAATGGGATTGATATCTGGGCTGTTTCCGGGCCAATCTCGAATAAAGGGAACCTCACAGTCTGTTAGCCACTGTTTCACTGACTTTGCAACATGTGCAGGGGCAGAATCTTGCATAAAT
>JAGKTI010001199.1:0-16694 GCA_018397915.1 Birgus latro
TCTCTCTCATTGTATAAATCAAGGTACATCATACGAATCATGCAAATATTGGACTTCAAAGCCATGGTTAATCGCCTCAATGATCTAGTAAATGAGCCGCATGCACATCCACCTTCACCGAGAGATATCAAAAGTGAGCCACATTTTATCCCACCATGGGGACGGTTGCCTGTGACGTATAGATGTTGAGTGGCGGTAATTGGCAAGTATTAAATTTCAGAAAACTAATGACAAGTTTCAAGAAAGCACTATTCTTACAAAGATGATACGAATGTGGATATGAAAGCCAATTGCAATGAACTCCAGTAACAATGAAATGACGGTGTAAGGGATTGCCGGATGGAAACCCAATGCAAAATACCCAGTCAAAACTGTTCAATCATGGGTGTGATATTTTTTATCAACGAGTATTTTAGTGACTTTAATGGTCTATAGTGTTGCTAACTTGTAAGTTTATCCAGACGTATAGAATAGTCGCAATAGTTATGTTACTATTTCAGGAGGATCGAGCTAGGGCAGACCTCTCAACATCTTGTGATCGAATTCGCTCTTCTACTAATTTTGACATCTCCAGATTTGTAAAGTTTAGAGTTTATAAGTATATTGCTTATAGATTATAGATTTTAATGGTTAATATTATGGGGAAAATATAATAGTGAAAATATTTTTACATTTTATCACAGTCCAATTCTATCTGTTTACTATCAAAATGGCATCGTCGGAGAGTGGGAGGAGGTGTGATGAGCGCAGAAAACAGGTGAGAATAGGTATATGCCATGTAAGAATTGTGTTGGAAGTCAACACATTTTTGCCTTCAGAGTCCCATTATTTACTCACGTTGTTGTAGTTAGATTTAATGGGCGGAAGGCAAGCACATGCCTTGATAAAGTGGTAGGTGAGAAAGTGTTGATGAACGTCATAGAATGAGTCAGAGTCAGGTGTTTTCTGGCCAGTGTTGCATCTGTGTCGTCTTACCCAGTAGTCCAGATTGTTTGTGCATTGCAAGCGATTGCTAAAATATTGTGTATACTTTGAGGAATATTGGAAACTAAATGCTTGCTAAATATTGCTTATTGTGGTAGGCCAAGTACTGTTCAGTAGTTACTAGTGAGACCCTACTTGAGCATGCCAGTTTCTTAGCACCACATGTCTATAAAGTCACAAGAAAAACACATCTATTACATGTGAGGACAGTCATGAGGTATTTCCAAGTTTCCTATTGGAGTTTGTTGTTGACAGGATTGTTGTAAAATTTGTGGAGATTAGTGCATACAGTGGGCTTTCTTTTTTACCAGTAAATGTTTGTTTTTACGAAAGTTCATTGGTCTATCTATCTATCTATTGCCAGACGCCTCAATCCTGAACGGGGTGGCCACAAACAAATCGCCTCCATGTCACTCTGTCCCCTGCCATTTCACTACCACACTCCCAACTCACACCCCTCTCTCTCATATACCTCTCCACTCCATCCCTCCATCTCATCCTCGGCCTCCCCCTCCCTCTCGCCCCCTCCACCTCACTCGCATACACTCTCCTCATCAATCTTTCACTCTCCATCCTCTCCACATGCCCAAACCACCTTAACGTGATTCTCCTAACGCTTCCCATCACGTCCTCAACCACACCACAACGCTCCTTCACTTCCTCATTTGTTAGTCTGTCTCTCCATGTGACTCCACATGCTCCTTTCAAATAACTCATTTCCACTGCTCTCACGACTTCTTTCCTTCCAACAGGGACCAAGCTTCACTTCCATATGTCAGAGTTGGTATCACAATACTGTCATGTAACAACTTTTTCACTTCCATGCTCACCTCCCTGTTTCTTATCACTGCTTTCAACGAACCAGCAACCTTCCTTCCCTGCTGTACCCTTTCGAGCACTTCACCCTCCAAACTACCATCCTTACTCATCACAGTGCCCAAGTACTTAAATTCACTCACATTCTCCATTTCCTTCCCATCCAATCTCACTGTACACTCATTGGCTTCACTTCTCGCAAAGACCATCACTTTACTCTTCCCCACATTCACCTTTAGATTCCGTTTCTTACACACTCTCCCAATCTCATCTACCAAGCCTTGCAGCTCGTTGGTAGGATGCTTTATTACTGTCCGTCATGCTGTGTATAATTTAAATTTTACGGAATATTAAATGTTCAGTATTATTTGCCAAGCATTGTTTTACTAGTATATATACAGTAATTTCTGCATCAATGTTTCCTGTCTGCTGAACGTAAATATTTGTTTTATTATCAGACGTACATGAACCATCCAGTGGTCATGTGATTATTATAGAATATGCCATGATTGCCAGACTCTTGGCACATGGTACTGTTTTGGTGCAATTTTTAGCAAATACCGGTACACACATATAGTCAGCACGTTGTGAGGTTGACTATAATCATTTGGGGGGGGAGTTTTTAAAAAGTGTACATTTGAGTTTGTTTGATCCATTGATGCATCTAGTCAGCAGGATCAACTGTAAAAACACTGTTGCTAGTGTTCAGGTGACTTTAATTAATTTTGCAAAATAGATGTACAGTAGTCTGCTTCTCTCTCTCTCTCTCTCTCTCTCTCTCTCTCTCTCTCTCTCTCTCTCTCCCCAGAAAAAGCAGATGTTAATTGCCTGTGATGTATCAAAGACTAAAATTATTTTCCTTAAGAATGTGGGTTTGTAAGAAAACTGCTTGAATAACTGCATATTTTACCACACATTTTTCACTGATTGCTTGGAGAATATAGTAGTGACCCATGTTCATTAAGTCACATAACCTTGCATATCAGTGTACAGTAAACTCTCAATTATCCATTGTAATTCAGCAAAGCCCTACGCCTGTTAAAGCAAAATGTCTGATATTGCATATCCAACGCAACATTCGGCTTTGAGCTTGATATTATGATTCTATCCGTCTTGACCCTCTATCCCAAAACTTTACCATGAGTAAAAGATGAAAACTAAGCATATAAAAACAACACAGTAATGACACTGTACTGTACATAGTGTACTATTGTATGTACTCAAGTGTTGGCATCGATAGAGAGAAACAGCACTGGGGAGTTCGCACTCATAAACAGTACAGTACACAATACGACACGGGGGTAGTTTAACAATCACTATAGAGTGCTAGGACGTGAGCACTGACAGGCCATTAGCTTGGCAGTACAATACAGTACAGTAGCTTGAACATAGGACGCCACAGAGTTAGTCAAAGCACTAGTGTTTTGTGATCGCATGGTTAGAAGAGCGGAAGCGCACAGACACGTCTTGATTCTGTGACTTCCACAGGTGAGAATGAGAGCCCAGGGGTATTCTTGGCAGACTGGACAAGCTACACCCATGACGGATTCTGATTGACTGGTGTGTAGCGAGCATTTTCATTGGCTCCCAAGTTTCAGGATTTCCCCTGGCACCAGTTGACTACTGCTTACGAACCGGTTGAGACCCCTTAGTGCTGGATATTGCATTGGACTGCCTGTTACGTCCAGTTTCAGTGCCAAATATGTTGCATAAATATCACTGGATATTGCTTCTGTAGAGCCAAGAACTGCTGGATATTGTCTATCTATCTATCTGTTCCCAGATGGCTCAGTCCTGTAAGGGGTGGCCACAAATAAATCGCTTCCTTCACCCTTTCCAACGCCATTACACTGTCCTGCCCCCAACTCACACCCCTCTTTCTAATATACTTCTCCACGCCATCCCTCCATCTCATCCCCAGCCTCCCTCTCCTTCCCCCTGCCCTCCACCTCACTTGCATGAACTCTCCTCGTAGTATCTCGCTGTCCATCCTCACCACATGGCCAAATCACCTCAGTGTTTTTCTCCTAATCCTTTCTATCACATCCACACCACAACTCTCCTTCACTTCCTCATTTGTCAGTCTGTCTCGCCATGTAACTCCACATCCTTCTTTCAAATAACTCATTTCCACTGCTCACACTCTTGACATGTGTCCTTCCAACAAGGTCCAAGCTTTACTTCCATATGTTAGGGTCGATATCACAATACTGTCATTCACTGACTTTTTTTTTTTACTCCCATGCTTACTTCCCTGTTCCTTGTCACTGCTTTCAAAGAACAGCAACCTTTCTTCCTTGTTGTACCCTTTCAGGCACTTCATGCTCTAAACTTCCATCTTTACTCATCACACTGGGGTACCTAAGTATGTAAATGCACTCACATTTTCCATTTCCTCCTCATCCAGCCTTACTGTACATTCAGTGGCATCATTTCTCTCGAAGTCCATTACTTTACTCTTCCCTACATTCACCTTAGATTCCATTTCTTACACACTGCACTGCATGGGACAGCCATGATGGTACTGAATTTTCTCATCATTATTATTAAGTAATTATATTTTGCTGATTTTCATTTGCAGCAGAATCACTGTAGAATTACAAAATCTATCTATCTATCTCTTGCCAGACGCCTCAATCTCGCACGGGGTGGCCACAAACAAATCACCTCCACGTCGCTCTGTCCCCTGCTATTTCACTGCCTCGCTCCCAGCTTACACCCCCCTGTCCTCTCTCATATACCTCTCCACTCCATCCCTTCATCTCATCCTCAGCCTCCCCTCCCTCTCCCCTCCTCCACCTCACTCACATGCACTCTCCTCATCAGTCTTTCAATCTCCATCCTCTCCACATGCCCAAACCATCTTAACTTGTTTCTCCTAATGCTTCCTATAACATCCACACCACAACGCTCCTTCACTTCCTCAGTTGTTAGTCTGTCTCTCCATGTGGCTTCACATGCACCTCTCAAAAATGAGTTACAAAGTCATAGATACTTAATTGATATTACTTGATGTAGTTTAGAAATCTTCATAGCCATGGTAATCCACTTCTGCTCCCATCCCTTGCATCACCTCTTAGGAGGTCTGCATGGTCCGGTATTGAGTTTGAAGCACCCAGGAGGTTTATGGTGTACCCTTTACATCAGGAAGTGTTTTTAGATACTCGGGTAGATCCATTTTGAACTCTCTACCATGCAGCATGTTATCTCTCGAGTGTTTTCTGGGAGCGAGTTGAAGATATATGGACCATTATGTCCCAGGTTTGATGAGAAGGGATCATATGCAATTTGATGCCATAGGAGGCAGAACCCTTCTCTCACACTTGCACTCTGTGTGGTTGTTTTGCCTGGCAGTGAATTCCATAGATGCAGGATACGATAGCAACTGGTCTGATGTCATTCACATGTAAATGAAATGACATAGTACCTGTCCCTCCTCCTTTGCCCTGAGTACAGTCCTGATTTCTAGAGGCATTCCCAGTAACTAAGGTCAGTCATGCCTCAGATGTTTTTTGTGAAGACCTTTTACTAAAAATTCATTCATCATCCAGTCCTACGTTGCCTCATGAGGAGCGTAGGAGCCCGGGGCTATGCAAGTTGGTCCTGGCATTTTAGATGCGAGTGACCAGCCTCACTCATCCCTGAGTGGCATTACGTGAGCAGTAAACCCCAACCATCCCTTGGATATAAACCATCAATGGCTCAATCTGATTGGAGCGCCGCAGTTACCCACAAAACCACCAGGTGCCAAAATTTGGTTATACGGTTACCACCCAGCATAGTAAATGGTTTTCTGGTGCACAGGAAACCATTTGGCTTGTCACTTAGTGTTGAGTCACCCACAGGCAAAAGGAAGAGGAAAGAAAGACTGAAGAGGGAGTGCAAAGTCACCCGTACCCAGACTTGTAATCCTAAATGGCTTCCCTCTTATGTGGTGGTCACATTGACTGCAGTAGTCCAAAGCTGGTAGGACTAGGGCTGTCCAAAGAGTCAACATATTCTCTTGGTCATTCAGGTTAAATATGTGTAGAACTCACCCCATCATTCCTATTCCTTTGCTGACAGTTGCTGTGGTGGACTGGCCATTCAGGTTTTTGTGCAATGCATGTTGGGTTGATAGTCCAGAAGGCCGGTATCTAGTTCATGTTTACTTGCACTCGTTTTTCCTATTGCTATAGAATAACATTTTTCCAGCCAGTGAACATTGCAAGGCAGTCTTCTTTGTCACTCAGTGTTGGGCTTATTCATTATTTAACGGCAGTAAAAAAGATAGAAATAAAAATAAAATGATGTGCATGAGTGTGAGGGTAGGAATGTGTGGAGATACAATGAATGGAAGTGTATTGTCATAATAATACATAACAATCTATCTATCTATCTATCTATTGCCAGACGCCTCAATCCCTCACGGGGTGGCCACAAACAAATCGCCTCCATGTCACTCTGTCCCCTGCCATTTCACTACCACGCTCCCAACTCACACCCCCCTCTCTCATATACCTCTCCACTCCATCCCTCCATCTCATCCTTGGCCTCCCCCTCTCTCTCGCCCCCTCCACCTCACTCACATACACTCTCCTCGTCAATCTTTCATTCTCCATCCTCTCCACATGTCCAAACCACCTTAACGTGTTTCTCCTAACACTTCCCATCACGTCCTCAAGCACACCACAACGCTCCTTCACTTCCTCATTTGTTAGTCTGTCTCTCCATGTGACTCCACATGCTCCTCTCAGATAACTCATTTCCACTGCTCTCATTCTTGACTTCTGTCCTTCCAACAGGGTCCAAGCTTCACTTCCATATGTCAGAGTTGGTATCACAATACTGTCATGTAACAACTTTTTCACTTCCATGCTCACCTCCTTGTTTCTTATCACTGCTTTCAACGAACCAGCAACCTTCCTTCCCTGCTGTACCCTTTCGAGCACTTCACCCTCCAAACTACCATCCTTACTCATCACACTGCCCAAGTACTTAAATTCACTCACATTCTCCATTTCCTTCCCATCCAATCTCATTGTACACTCACTGGCTTCACTTCTCTCGAAGACCATCACTTTACTCTTCCCCACATTCACCTTTAGATTCCGTTTCTTACACACTCTCCCAAACTCATCTACCAAGCCTTGCAGCTCCCCTTCGTCTTCACTCAACAACACAGTATCATCTGCAAACAACAGTACAGGTAGTTTCCAAACACTGCCCTCTCTCACTAGGGCCACTCCAACATCCACTGCCCGACCTTGTATCTCTTTTATAACCCCATCCATATACAGATTGAACAACCATGGAGACATGACACATCCTTGTTTCAATCCAACCTTCAAATGGAAAGATTCACTCAGTTTGCCATCCACACGCACTGCAGCCTTAGCACCCTCATACATACTCTTCACTGCCTTCAACAACTTCCCATCCACTCCATATATTCTTAATACCTTCCACAAACCTTGTCTATCCACCCTGTCATATGCTTTCTCCAGATCCATGAAGGCTGCATACAACTTCTTGCCCTTCTCTAGAAACTTTTCCACTATGGATCTAAGAATGAATATCAGGTCTACACAACCTCTTCCCTTCCTAAAACCTCCTTGTTCTTCTCCAACTAATTCCTCAGTAATTTCCCTAACTCTGTCAATAAGTATCCTACCATATATTTTTCCTATTACACTGAGAAGGCAAATGCCCCTATGATTACCACACACTGCTTTTTCCCCTTTTCCTTTGTACAGAGGAATAATTATACCTGACTTCCAATCCTCCGGGACTCTACCCTCCTCCCAAGCCAATCTGCACACCTTCCACATCCATTCTATTACTATCTCTCCCCCATGCTTCAGCATTTCACCACACACTCCATCAATTCCTGGGGCTTTCCCCATTTTAACTTTCTTCATTGCTTCCACCACCTCCATCCTGGTGATTTCTTCCTCTCTTCTCACAACCCTCCTTCTCCCTGCCATTCCCCAGCCACTTATACGTGCATTACTTTCATTCTCTATGTTCAACAGTTCATTGAAGTGTTCTCTCCATCTGTTTACTTTTTCTCCCTTCTCCACTAGTAATCTACCAATTTTATCTTTCACACCCCGACTGCCTTCGTTGGCAGTTATTCATAGTTGGCCACAGGTAATGGAATGTCAAAAAGCCATATTAATTTAAAATCGAGGAAATCAGTCTGGATAAGAAACTTGATAAAACAAATGTTGGGTGAGCTACATCAAGATAACAAATGGACAGCAACAGATCCAGTTGAATGAANTGATGCCAGGTGTCAGTGTCAAAATCACCAGGCCAACCTATGGGCCAGCCTGATCAAATATTGCCCAGACCACTTCTCTCAACCCTCCCACTACTGGGTGGTTGTCATTATGCTGTGTTCACATGTTGTATTGTCATTGGAGATGAACACCCAAGCATTTCACATTTGGTTGTGATTCACTGTTTTGGCCCCCTGTGGTCAGTATATCTACCGTACGGTACAGTACTTTATTATTGGTAATACCACATATGGACCATCCTGTATATAAACCATATGTGTTTTATGCCAGTACAATATTAGAGTCTGAGCTAAAGAGTTTTTTTGCAGTAGTTAATACAGGTAAAGACAATGTTTTTCCCTCTCTTCATACCCATCCCCTTCCCCTGTGATATGTATCGTGGAAGAAGATATTTCATACAACGTCCCACAGTGCCCAAAACAAGTGTGGTAAGTATTTTGCAGGTCTGGAAATGTATAGCTAATACAATACAGTACCATCAATATACACTGTAAGTTCTTTTGTAAGGAATGGTAAATTTTTGAATTTATTTCTAATTTAGCTACTGGTAATGTCATTTTTCTCTCAGTATTCACTGTTATACTGTACTAGTACAGGATACATATGATTGTGCCATATGACTGACTGAAGAGCATGATTTTAAATGTGTATAAGGGGAAGGATGATGCCCTGGAAATAGGAAATAATACAGGCATAAACATTTGGATCATATAATGAAGGTAATGGAGAGAGTCGTGAAAGGTATGATGAGGGAAAGAGTGAATGATGATAGAATACTGTTTGGGTTTATACCAGGCAGAGACCACTGATACAGTATTCATTGTCTGACAACTTTAGGAAAAATACACAAGAAAGAAGAGAGAACTATACTTTGTTTTTGTTGATTGGAGAAGGTCTTTGACAGAGTTCCTAGGAGTTGGTGAAGTGGAAAATAATAAAGCATGGGATCAAGGAATGACTGGTTAGAGTGGTTATGGCAGTGTTTGAGGGTGCCTTGACTTGAGTGAGAGTGAACGAAGGTTTGAGGGATGAGTTTTCTATGAATGTTGACATCCACTAGGAGTCAATTATACCTTATTGTTTATCGTGGTGCTTGAAACTCTCATTGTGACTTTGGCTTTAGAACTGGACTCCCATGGGAGGTGCTGTATGCTAATGACTTGGTGTTGATGGTGAAGAATTAGAGGGAGGTGGAGGAAAGATTTAGGAAATGGAATGGGGTACAAGGGTTTGAGAGTAAACGTGGATAAATCATAGTGATAATATCTGTGGCTGGTGGCAGTACTGTGAAAGCTGAGGGAGTTGAGCCATATGCAGTTTGCCACAAGGGTGTGGGAAGTAACTCCATCTTGTGCAGTGTTTGTGAAATGTGGTTGCAGAAGAAATGTGGTAGAAGAGGTAGGATGTGTATGTAATGTTAATTTTGTGTGTGCTATGTATAGGGGGAACATGCAGAGACTGAGAGGCAGGAAAGGATCTTGAATGTGTGGAGGATTTTAGTTATTTAGGGGATGTGTTATGTACTGGAGATGGGGCTGGAGCTAGCTCTGTGGCTAGGGTAAGGAGTTTTTGGAAGAAGTTCACAGAGCTGTTGCCTCTTCTGACACTGAGGGAGCTCACCCTCCATGCCAAGAGGTCCTTGTATACATCATGAGTTAGGAGTGTAATGGTTTATGGTTGTGAGACCTGAGCAGTAAAGGAACACGATATTTGTAGGCTCAAATGCACTGAGATGAGAGTGATTAGATGGATGTATAGTGCGTCCATGAATGACATGTCTGGACGGGTTAGGATTGAGAATCTGTTAGGAGAAGGGGGTAGATTGAGATAGTTTGGACAGTAGAGAGGATGGAGAAGACAACTTGGTGCAGAGGGTGATAGGTGTGAACATTGAGGGTTGGGTTGCAAGAGGTAGGCTGAAAAGACCTGGAGCAAGGTCATAAAGTATTACCTCAGGGATAAGGGACTGATTAGGGAGGTTGCCAGAGCATGAACAGCATCGAGAGCGGGCATTAAGTGACCAAGGACGATGCATGCAAGCATGGTGGAGCCTTTATTAGGAAAACAATAAACAAAACAAATATTAGGGCAATTTGTGTATGTAACTGTGAGTGTAAGTGTGGAGTACAGTTATGGCATCATTGAGTGCAAATGTGCCTGTAAAGCTGTAAAATTACAATACAGTACAGTATATAATTTCTTTGGATACTCCAAGCATGATATGTTATGTCAAAACTGTAGTACGGTACTGTACACTCCCACCAAAAGTTCTCGAAGCTCAGGCCACGATGGATGTGCAAATGAGTGGAACATAGCCAGTCATCTTGGAATGGTTGGTATGCCAGATTCTGATGACACACTTCCAAGCCATTACAGTGATGTCTAGTGCATATTGCTGTATTAATCACATCTGAAGTAAATTATGTCTATATACTGTACCTCTGAAAATGGAAGATGTATTTCTGTGGCATAGTTTACCACTGATTCATCCATTGCCAGACGTCATAATCCTGTATGGGGTGGCCATTTGACTTTGAGTTATTTATTTTATGGGGAGGGGCACTAACCCTCCACCAACCCACTTGTTGACATGTAGGGAGCACATGTGGTTTAGTTATGTGGTTACCACCCAGCATTGTAAATGGTTTCTTGGCTTACAGGAAACCATTTGGCTTGTCTGTCAATGTAAAGCCACCTGTAAGGGAAAGAAAAGCAATAAGAAGTGACAGGAAAGATGGGAGAAATAGGAAGAGAGGAGGGCAGGCACAGAAAAAGAATGATAATGGCTAAGGAAGAAGTAGGCAAAACAATATCAAGTGAGTGGATGATGGTCGCCACCACCTACCACTGATACTCCTAGTAATTTATGAATATGAGAGGTTAGAAATGAATGAACAACCACAGAAAGGTGAGGTGCCACATGTGGAAATCAGGCCTCCATGAAGCAACTGCTCTATATGATACTCGTACACAATTCTAGGCAGCATTGTGCGTTGCATGAGTAGATGAGCTTCTTAAAGGGACCACACACCACACCTGTGTTATTAGCCATTCCCATAAGCCGACATCCTAACATAATTTAATCCTAGTACAGTATAATTTAATTATCGTGAAACATGAGCAACATCGCTTTGGCTAACGCCAGACTTATTTTATCCCTCTGTAGGGAAAGAACATGTTGAGGCATTATCTTCCTGTCATATACAACCAACTAGTTATGCTCCAGTAGAATAATCTGAGTACAGTACTGTATTTATTACTGCGACACTTCAGCACTCCATTATCATGGCTATGAATTACGACTTGAGCAACAGAGATGACACGGTGTTACGATTACACAACAGGCATGAGATATGAGCCACTGGCAACTCTTACATTGACTTAGAGAATGATTAATCAGGGCTACCCCCTGTTACACACATTGAGGGCTGTGTCTAAACTCTTTGTTCTTGTGTCTCAGAATACATGTTGCTTATAGGCTTCGAGAACCTTATGGTGAGAGTGTACATGTAGTGTATATCAGTTATTTCCTTTGGAAATTAATTTATTCAGGGAAGAGTGAGCCATTGAAGTCCATTGTCAATACTGTTACCCTTAACTCTTGTGATATGGATTAGCTGATACCAGTACTGAATTGTACATCACTTATTTCCTTTGAAAATTTATTTATTCAGGTAAGAGTGAGTCATTGGAGCTTAACTGTTATTGTTGTTACCCTGTAACTTATATTGCATGGACTTCATATGTACCAGTTCATGAGCTGTATTCCAGCTAATGCTAGATTATTTTATTCAGCTTCAAGTAATTTTTATAGATATGTGAGAAATTCTGCCAACCTTGAGAAGCATTGATTTTTACAGGTTATGCTGGGTAACCTTCCTAATGACTTCTTACGAGTGTCTGGGCCGGACCCCACATCACAGGAGGCAGCTGACCATGCCACAGCCATGCACCTACAGCACCAGATGATGGCACAAGCACAACAAAACGTTGGTTGGATGCAGGTATGTTAGTCTGAAGCATTATAAGAGTACCTGACCTCTTGTAATTCACAGTATTTTTAGTAGCAAAGGAAATTTTTCATTGATCTTAGTGCAGTTTTGATAATTTCAGCCTAGCGATGGGTTCAGCGCATGAGGTAAGAGTGGAGTCCAGGACTAGAAATCAGTTTCTTTTCAACTCTGGTGGTCTAGTTTGTATTTTTTCATATGTCTAGTCCAGTTTGGTATGGGTTTTATTGATCGTTTGAGCTAATTATGGAAAAATATGTTATTTGTAATCCAACCCCAAATGTTTATTCTGATGAAGTTTTGTCATGATCCAGTATTAAAAGGGGGAAAGGGGGGATAGATGGTGGTAAAAATGAATTTACAAAAAAAAAATCCAACAATTTAATAACCACAATACAGTTCTTGTCTAGTTATCATTTGGGAAGCTTCCAGCAGATTTCATTCTGGTGATCCAGTGTAGTCCCAGCTCATGTTAGGGCTTACAAGGCTCGCCTCTGGCCACCACGTATTTCTGTGTATTTCATTCTTTAGGAGAAATATGACATTTCCCTCACATCTCCTCCCCTCCCCTGCCTTATATATACCTGTATATGGGTATATGGTATGGACCAAGAACCTTTTACCTTTTCAGTACAGTGATGTAATCTGTATTATAGTCTTGGTACCACTAGAAGATTATTTAATCTTAAGAGAGACAGACTGTAGTGAGTGGATTAGAAATATAGTAAAACCTCCGTAAGTCGGAACCCTTTTAGTCGGGATTACACATAAGTCAGCATGGCATATGATATTTGTTGATGAAAATAATTTAAATTTTTTGAAAATTTTTCTTAAAAATCCTGGAAAATATTCCCCCAAATCGTAAAATGTCATCTAATGGAAACCCAGTCTCGGCATGACGCACTAGGTTCATCGTGTTTTAGCCTATGAGGGCCCATCATCCGCTTCCCGCCTCAGTATAGCGTCTGCCACCACCAACATTCAGCCTCCTAAACAGTGTGTCCTCAGAGTTGCCTGCACAAATTTTCTGCAGTGACTCTGATGGTGATTGATTTTGCATACAATAGTTATTTACAGTAGTGATTAAGCCTGTATATAAAGTGTATTAGTGTTCTTAATTCCTGTATATAAAGTGTAAAGTAGTGCAGTTGTGATTATCGTTAAAAAATGTTCAACAGAATCGATCATGTGCCCTTCTAACACCTCTATATCGTACCATAGGCCCTCCTTATTGTTGGGTGACAGCTTCTGCAAACATCGTAAATGATTTTTTTTCTGGTTAGTCAGAATTTTATTGAAGTCGGAATGGCCTCGGCGCCTATTATTCCGACTTAAAGAGGTTTTACTGTAGTATCCATTATCAATTTCGATTCTAGAGGTCCTTTATAAGATAAGTTTGAATTGTACAATACAGTAATATGTTATTAAGGATGGGACTAGAATGTATTGGTGTTGTGATGAGGAAGGGTAGATTGAGATGGTTTGGGCATGTTGAGAGGATGGAGGATGACAGCTGGGTTCGGAGGGTGAGAAGTGTGAATACTGGGGGTAGGTTCACAAAAGGCAAACCAAAAAAGACCCAGGACGAGGTACCTCAGGGATAAGGGACTGAGTAGGGGGGCTGCCAGAGATTGAACAGCGCTGAATGCCACCATTGGGTGACCAGTGTTGATGCATTCAAACATGTTGGAGCCTTTATAAATGGTACAAATAAGCTCTCAGCCCCTTTGGTACAGTGGCTTATTGGCTAAGTCATGGCAGACTGGATTGGCCAGACCATGGTGTATCATCAGTGTCAAATGTTCCCTTAAAGTAAAGGTGCTAGGCTGTTTATTGCAGACGTTTAAGACAAGAATGATCAGTTATTGTA
Source organism: Birgus latro (assembly GCA_018397915.1). Classification (NCBI taxonomy): domain Eukaryota; kingdom Metazoa; phylum Arthropoda; class Malacostraca; order Decapoda; family Coenobitidae; genus Birgus; species Birgus latro. The sequence continues at coordinate 13,965 of JAGKTI010001199.1, forward strand.
TCTCCCCTCCTGGCAGTAAGTGAGCAGTTTACCCTAGCCATCCATTGGAAACCTTTATGAACCAGAAGCACCTTGACCTGCTGGACCACCAGGGATCTCTTAAATGGTTATACTGTACAGTACTAGGACAAAATCATGATTTCTGTATTTGCTTTTCAGTTGACAGTGGTTTCTGCAGTACTGAAAAAGAATTATGGAATGACAAGAATGGACCCCTATGTGCGAGTGAGATTTGGTTATTATGTAAACGAAACTCACACGGATGTCAATGGTGCCAAAAATCCTCGATGGAATAAGACTTTTAACATGTAAGTCCAGTATTATGACAGCATAGGTCATGAGTGTGCTGTAATAATGATTGTAAAGCTGTAGGCCAATTCAACCAATTCAGTTATATCATGTATAGTTTATTGTGTCTGTAATTACTGCAATATGCAATTCATTCGCTTAGCCCTTTCAGTCTGTTAATGTGTTTAATATATACTCTCTCCGAATAATTCCAAAAACTCTCTCCTGATCAGAGAAAAAAAAAGTCTGGAGATGTTGGGAATAGTAATATGCATCATCTGACTGCAGGAGTTAGTTTAATATTTTTACTGCAGTATGTACACAGTACCTCCCTGGGGGTAGGGGGTTTCAAGAATATTCTCCCAGTATCCCTGCTTGTCATATGAGGCGACCAAAAGGGTTGGTGGTGGGTTAGTGCCCCACCCTGTAAAACAGCCAACTAAAAATACGAACAAGAAGCCTCGGACCTGGACTGACCCAAAGATGGTGACTTTGGACCGTACGAAGGACTTGGTAAGGATTGCGACGTGGAATGTAAGGGGTATAAATGATGAGGTGAAAGAAAGAGAGATTGTACAGGTGCTTGAGGGTACGAAAGTGGATGTATGTGGATTAACAGAAACTAAATGGAGAGGTGAAAGTGTAAGAGAATGGGAGTATGGATGGGGTATATGCGCGGGAGTAGGTGAGAATGAGAGGGCAAAAGAAGGAGTGTGTATTGTTGTGAGTAACAGATGGAGGGAGAATATAAGAGAGTATGGATCAGTTGGGTCAAGGATTGTGTGGGTAAGAGTGAAAGTTGGACTACAAATGTGGGCAATTGTGTGCGTGTATGCACCAACGCAAGATCGTGCAAGCAGACTGAGAGAAGAGTTCTGGAAAAACGTGGAAGCATGCTTGGAAAAGTTTGGAAGGAATGAGAGAGTGCTTTTGATCGGAGATATGAATGGAAAAGTAGGGAATGTGCGAGTGGATGGAGTGGTTGGTGAGTGGGGTGTGCCTGCAGAGATGGATAAGAATGGCAGTGCCTTAGCAGACATTTGTGCTGGGAGGGAGTTGGTGATAGCTAATACCCTCTTCAGGCACAGAATGATCCATAGGTATACGTGGTGAGAGTTGAGAAGGGTGGATGGTGAACTGAATGAATGGAAGGCAATGATTGATTATGTGTGTGTGGATGAAAGGATGAGAAGGTGTGTAATGGATGCAAGAGTATATAGAGGTTGGGGGAGTGGACTTTTGCACCATGACTTGGTGGTGGTCAGAATTAAAGTCCAAACAAAATGGAGAATGAGAAGAAAGGAAGGACAGGAGGAAGCAGTTCTTACAAGGAGGGTAGAAATGTTACAAGAGGATGGAAAAAAGGCAGAATATAAAAGGGAAGTGGAGGAGCGATTCGGTAAATATTGGAGCAGATGGGGGATGTGGAAGGTGTGTGCAAGGTATTCACAGAAGAAATCTGTGCAGCATGTGAGGTGGTATGTGGGGTGAAGAGAAGACGAAAGGGGGTTATGGGAACAGCATAGTGGACTGAAGAGGTGAGAAAGATGCTGTGGCACAAAAGAAGAAAGCATATAGTGAGTGCATGAGGAACAGGGGCATCAAAGAAGTTGAGAGACGGAAGAGAGGGTTGTATGTAGAGAGGAGGAGAGAGGTGAAAAGATTAGTAAGAGAGAGTAAGAAGAGAGTGGATGAGAAATTTGGAAGGAATTTGAATGCCAAGTGCAGGGAATGTAAGAAAATGTTCTGGAAAGAGGTAAAGGGAGCCAAAGAAGTTAGTTGGGAAGTGAAAGATAAAAATGGTAGATTACTAGTAGAGAAGGGAGAAAAAGTAAACAGATGGAGAGAACACTTTAATGAATTGTTGAACATAGAGAATGAAAGTAATACAAGTATAAGTGGCTGGGGAATGACTGGGAGAAGGAGGGATGTGGGAAGAGGATGAAATCAGTAGAATGGAAGTTGTGGAAGCAATGAAGAAGTTAAAATGGGGAAAGCCACAGAAATTGATGAAGTGTGTGATGAAATGCTGAAGTATGGGGGAGATATAGTAATAGAATGGATGTGGAAGGTGTTCAGATTGTCCTGGGAAGAAGGTAGAGTCCCAGAGGATTGGAAGTCAGGTATAAGTATTCCCCTGTACAAAGGAAAAGGGGAAAAAGAAGTGTGTTGTAATCATAGTGGCATTTGCCTTCTTAGTGTAATAGGAAAAGTATATGGTAGGATACTTATTGACAAAGTTAAGGAAATAACAGTGGAATTAGTGAGAGAAGAACAGAGAGGGTTTAGTTAGGGAAGAGGTTGTGTAGATCAGATATTCATTCTTAGATCTTTAATGGAAAAGTTTCTGGAGAAGGGAAAGAATTGTATGCAGCCTTCATGGATTTGGAGAAAGCATATGACAGGGTGGATAGACAAGGATTGTGGAAAGTATTAAGAATA
>JAGKTI010001199.1:26514-43540 GCA_018397915.1 Birgus latro
ATATATATATGGATGAGGTGATGAGAGAAGTAAAAACTCGAGTAATGGAGAGGGGGATGGTGTTGAAATGAATGGTGATGGATGGAGTATCTCAAATTTGTTGTATGCTGATGATGCAGTGTTTCTTGCAGATACCGGACAAGAACCTGGTAGACTAGTGTAGAGTTTTGCTGATGTCTGTGAGTGTTGTGCCTTGAGAGTAAATCTAGAAAAGATTAAAGTGATTGTAATTGAGAGAGAAGGTGACTCCCAGGGCGATGTAACAGTGACTGGAGAGATTCGACTGGAATTGGTGAGAGAGTTCAAATACCTGGGAAAAGTGATAGAAAAGAGAGGAAAGTGTGCAAAAGAAATGGAAAGCAGAGTGACAGAAGGAGGGAAAGTAGCTGGTGCAATGAAGACCTTGATAAGAAACAGAGGCTTGAGTGTTGCAGCTGCGCGAGGCTTACATGAAGGAGTGTTAGTGTTAGCTTTAACATATGGATGTGAGACTATCGTGTGGCATGAAAATGAAAAGTCAAGAGTAAGAGCAGTAAGGTACGTGGAGTACAGAGAGTGGATAAGATGCGAAATAATATGATTTGTGAAAGATGTGGAGTGAGGAAGTCTGTGGACACCAGAATCAAAGAGAGTGTACTGAGATGGTATGGTCATGTGGAGAGATTGGATAACAATAGAGTGGTGAAAAAGGTATATTTGAGCTAATTTTAAGGAGGAAGGAGGCGAGGTAGGCCAGGGAGAAGGTGGAGGGATATGTTGGATGTGTGTTTGAGGAAGAGAGGTTTGGAGGTCAGTGAGACTAGGGGCCTGACAAGAGATTTAGCTGGCTGGATGAATATTGTGAGAAGTGCATGATCAGGGATTTGGCACCTCTTTTTAACGTGACAGTATCCTGATTGACTTTATCGGATACGTTTGTGTGAAGCTACAGAACATGGTGCATGTTTTTGGTGTATCAGATAGAGCCAGGATTCCGGGGGCTTTAATGATGAGTGAATGGAAGTGTGGCCCATTGGAGTGGGCAAATCTGGGCTGTCTGGAAATTGCTATTCCTCACCCTTCCCTAGGGTGGGAAAGGAGGTCTGGATGATGATTATGATGAAATCTGTCTGTCTATGTATTGCTGGATACCTCAATCCCCTAAAGGGTGGCCACAAACAAATCACCTCCATGTCGCCCTGTCTACCGCCATTTCACTGCCCTTCCCCCCTGCTCATACCCCCCTCTCTCATATACATCTCTACTCCATCCCTCTATTTCATCCTCGGCTTCCCTCTCCCTCTATTTCATCCTCGGCTTCCCTCTCCCTCTCCCCCCCTCCACCTCACTCACATACACTTTCCTCGTTAGCCGCTCGCTCTCCATCCGCTCCACATGGCCAAACCACATCAGTGTATTTCTTGTAATGCTTTCTGTCACATCCACATCCACACCACAACACTCCTTCACTTCCTGATTTGTCAGTCTGTCTCTCCATGTAACATCACATGCTCATCTTAAATAACTCATTTTCACTGCCTTCATTCTTGACCTGTGTCCTTCCAACAAGGTCCAAGCTTCACTTCCATATGTTAGAGTTGGTATCACAGTATTATCATGCTATGACTTTTTTACTTTCGTGCTTACTTCCTTATATCTTATTGCTGCTTTCAAAGAACCAGCAACCACTCTTTTTTGTTGTACCCTTTCAAGCACTTCATCCTCCAAACTTCCATCCTTACTCGTCACACTACCCAAGCACTGAAACACACTCATATTTTCCATTTCCTCATCATCCTACCTCACTGTACATTGTTGACTTCACTTCTCTTAAAAACCAGAGCTTTACTCTTCTCTACAATAACATTTAGATTCTGTTTCATACATACTCTCAGACTCATTCACCTAGCCTTGCAGTTCCCCTTTGTCTTCACTTAACAATACTGTGTCATCTGCAAACAACAGTAGGCCTACAGTAAGTTGTCCAGACACTTCCCCATTTGGTGACTTCACTTCTCTTAAAAACCAGATCTTTACTCTTCTCTACAATAACATTTAGATTCTGTTTCATACATACTCTCAGACTCATTCACCTAGCCATGCAGTTCCCCTTTGTCTTCACTTAACAATACTGTGTCATCTGCAAACAACAGTAGGCCTACAGTAAGTTGTCCAGACACTTCCCTCTCTCATTAGTGCTGCTCCAACATCTACTGCCCTACCTTGTATCTCTTATATAACCCCATCCATATACAGATTGTAAAACCATAGAGACAGAGCACATTCCTGTTTCATTCCAGCATTCACATAGAAAAATTCACACAGTTCACTATCCACATGCACTGCAGCCTTAGCACCCTCATACATACTCTTCATGGCATTCAACATCTTCCCGTTTACTTGAATTATTCTTGATATTTTCCACATTCTTTGTCTACTCTCTCTGTCTTATTCTTTCTCCAAATCCATGAGGGCCGCATACAATTTCATTCGCTTCTCCAGAAACTTTTCCACTAAAGACCTAAGGATGAATATCTGATCCACACAACCTCTTCCCTTTGTAAAACCTCCCAGTTCTTCTCCAACTTATTCTTATTTCCCTAACTCTCTCCTACCTTATACATATCTTACCATATACTTTTCCTTTTACACTGAGAAGGCAGATGCCCCTGTGAATACCACACACTTCTTTTTCTCTATTTCCTTTGTACCGGGGAATAATTATACCTGACTTCCAATCCCCTGGGACTCTACCTTCCTCCTTGGCCAGTTTGCATATCTTCCTTAACCATTCTATTACTCTATCTCCCTCATGCTTCATCATTTCTCTACACCCCATCAATTCCTGGGGCTTTCCCTGTTTTGATTTTTTGGCATTGCTTCTATGACTTCCATCCTACTGGTCTCTTCCTCCCTTCTCACCTCCGTCCTTCTCCCAACCACTCCCCAGCCACTTATACTTGCATTACTTTCAATCTCTATGTTTAACAGTTCCTTAAAGTGTTGTCTTCATCTGTTCACATTTTTTTCCATCTCCAATAGCCATCCATCCATCATCCAATCCTACGTTGTCCCATGAGGAGCGTAGGAGCCCGGGGCTAGGCAAGTTGGTCCAGACATTTAACCTGCCCCGTCCTGACTGCTTTTTTACCCAACGCACCCCCAGAACCCGACCGATTTTCAACTTGTCTTTTTTTGGTTCAAACCTTCGCTTTTGGTGAGAAAGTGAAAATTCAGCAAGAAAGTGCCCATCTGAAGTGAAATATATCCTAAACAGGTGAGAGATCCCTCACCTGGATACCACTTTCTATGGCGCTGCACTCCATAAAAGATGCTCCCTATGCGAGAGAAACTTAACCAGAACCATACAGCCTCGTAGGTATTTATTTATTTGGTACGAATTTATATGTAGTACAAGAGTATATTGCTTTTCACACAACAATATAGGCAATATAAGCGTTGTTCCCTCACTAAACACATCAACATATTGCACCTACCTTGGCAATGTTACCTCCTCATTTCTTCTGTTCATTACTAACTCTGGTGCCATGTAATGTTTGTCTTCCACATTAGGAATCACTTTTGCCTTGAATTTTGTCGTCAGAGAGACCGTGGTGCTACATGTCTTTACTGCCCAGGTAACTGCTAACAGGTGAGTTGCGAGAAAATGGCACACCCCCTGAGGGGGAGGGTTGCACAGGATCAGGCAGTGTCATCACCTGGCTGAGGGTAGAGGAAGGTCTTCCACATATGCTTACGAAAAATCACCTGTGAGTCTTGAGAAATGTGCAGATGACGGGCCTTGCAATTGACTGACGTACGATGCACGTCGGTGGGTCTCAGCGTAAAAAAAGGTTGTGATATGGATCGTACGTAGGTGGGGGGGACGGGGCGGGTTAAGATGAGAGTGACCAGCCTCACTCATCCCTGAGTGGCATTATGTGAGCAATAATCCCAACCACCCCTTGGATATAAACCTTCATTGGCTCAATCCAGTTGGAGCGCCACAGTTACCCCCTAAACCACCAGGTGCCATAATTTGGTTATATGGTTACCACCCAGCGTAGTAAATGGTTTCCTGGTGTACAGGAAACCATTCAGCTTATCACTCAGTGTAGAGTCACCCATAGGCAGAAGGAACAGGAGAGAATGAAGGAAAGAAAGATAAAAGAGGAAGTGTAAAGCCACCCGTAAGCAGAAGGACGAGGAAAGAATGAAGTAAAGAAAGACAGAAGAGGATGGAAGGAAAGGAGGGAGGACAGGAAAGGGCAGACACCCAAGAGCAGTACTACATCTAGTGAGTGGATGGTGAGTGTCCCTACCTACCATTTTTGTCTTTCACTCCCCAGCTAACTTCTTTATCACCCTATCTAGCTCTCTTTACCCCTTTCCAGAACATATTGTTACATTCCCTTCATTGTACACACAGATTCCTTCCAAATTCCTCTTCCACTCTCTTACTTTGTCTTACTACTCTTTCACCTCTCTCATCCTCTGTACATATAACTCTCTCTTGTATCTCAACTTCCTCCATGCCTCTGCTTCCTATCCACTCATTATATGCTTTCTCTTTTTGTGCCACAGCTTGTCTCACCTCCCTATTCCACCATACTGTTCCTTGCACCCACTTTAATGTTCTCTTCACCCCACACACCACCTCACATGCAGCACAAATTTCTTCTGTGAATATCCTGCACACACCTTCCTCCTCCTTCTATCTGCTCCAAATCATATTTACCCAATTGCCCTCTTCTTCCTTCTTATATTCTACCTTTTTTCCATTCTTGTGCAACTTTTCTACCGTCCTTGTATGGACCATATCCTCCTGTTCTTCCCTCACTCTATTCCTCCATTGCACCTGAACCTTGACTCTCAGAAAGTCCGCTCACCCAACGTTTGTATACTCTTGCATCCAGTACATGCTGTGGTATACCTGTGGATCATTTTGTGTCTAAAGAGGGTATTGGCCATTATCAGCCCCCTCCCAGCACAAATGTCCACTAGAGCTCTGCCACTCATCCATTTGTGCAGATACACCCCACTTACCAAGTACTCCATCCACCTTCACATTCCCTACTCAGAAAATAAGAGTAGGATAATGATGATAATGAAATAAGATTAGGATGATTGTGATGATGAAATTGAGTGAGGAGGAGGATTATCTTTGGAATGTTGGATATTGATATGAAGTGAAGTGGTGTACTGTATTTGCAGAACACTCCAGCAATACCTCGGCCAGTGATGGTGGTGCAGCCTGGTGCATACATCTACCCTGGCACCACCCAGGTCCCAGTCTACACCCTTCCCCCACCCCAGCAGCCTACCATGCCTAGACCCATTCAGCCGATCAAGGAAGAGGACTTAAAACAAGTATGTATACTACATGTATGTCAATGTATGGCTTCACATCCATCCATTTATCAGTCCTCCAGTCCTTCACCATCCCTAAAATTAAGAGCATGGGGACTCAGGCTGTTCATTCCTAATATTTTAGACAAGGATGGTCATTCACTTGACCCCAAGTAGCATTTTGTGAGCAGTAAACCCTAAACTGTTGTTCGGAGTTTAACCCATTTGTGCCACATCCTGCTGGAGCAGCTTAACCTTATTTGGAAGTTATATTCGTATTGAGAACCATGGAAAATTATATGGAGTGTTAAGTTGTAATGATTGTGATTGCCCATAGGTTGCGTATTTCTGTTTTTAAATTTATTGATAATTATTATCTTCTTCTTTAAATAAAATGTGTACATATCCTTACATTCTACAGAAGCTATTGAATCAAGACTATCAGCACAAATGATATACAGTAGCAGAGGTTATGCAGAGTGATTGTCCAGTGAAGCTTATACAGTACAGTAAGACCTCACTATAACGGACTAATTGGGGCCCAAGCCAGTCCGAAAAATGTGAAATTCCGATAAAAGCGACATCCGGACTTACCCCTGCTAATCCGGACTTTTCCGATATATCAGACATTAATCCGGATTGCATCAGTGGTTTTCACCACCATTGCAGTATTGTACTGTGTTATACCTTCACTACATTAATCAAATGGTATAATACTGTACTGTGCACTGAAAAACATGTCTTTTACTTGTCTTAATGTGGTGAATATAGCTGAAATGGTCAGGCAGTCCGGACTGCTTTCTGGCTTTATCAGACTTTTTCCGATGTATAGGAGTTTAGTCCGGTAGCTCCTCGAGTCCGATAAAAGTGAATTCCGGTCTATTGAAGTCCGTTATATCGAGGTTTTACTGTACTTCATTATAGGACTAATACCAGTCTCGGAAAATCTTTGAAATTTCCCACTGCCATTTTAAATTATTAGACAGGAATAATAATATGTGAATGCTTTTTAGCAAAGATATAAAGTAGCAAAGGTGAGGGATTGTTGGTATTGAATGAGATTGAGCTCATTTATTTAAGTACTATAGTAAAAATTTCATTGATATCCTAACTGAATGTTGAATAAAACTATTCATCATTGATTCTATTTGTCAATGCATTTTTTTTTTTTCCTCTCCCTTTGAAGGAATGTGAAAGGCTTGAAAGGTGGATGGATAGAGTGATTTCTATTATTGAAGGCTTTTGCGAAAGTTATCAGTAGTTCATATAGGTTAACCTTATGTACAGTTTCTTCAGAGTATGAATGAAACCAGTTGTTGTTGTTGATCAACCCTGGTCTGTCTGGCTGAGCAGACCTATCAACCACAGGCAAGTAACTGCCCCTGCACAGCCATCCCATGCAATGAACTGATGTTCCTGTTTGGAAGAGTGTGAAGGTTTGGTTTTTGGAGGGGATGCCACATTTGCATCTATCCACCCAATTAACAGGGGCACCATCGCAGGCTGCACATCACCCTGTAATTTAGTTATATGGTTACCACCCAGAGTTGTAAATGGATTCTTGGGTTACAGGAAATCATTAGATTTGACACTTAGTGTAGAGCCACCTGAAGTGGAAAGAAGAGTAATAAAAAGTGACAGGAAGAAAGGGAGAAAGAGGAGGAGAGAAGGGCCAACATAAAAATAAAATGAAGGTCAGGGAAGAAGTAGGCAACACTGCATCAAGTGAGTGGATGATGGTCACCACCACTTACCATCAAATACAGCCAGTACTATAGATCTGAAATTATTCAGTGAGTTATGTAGAGTGATGTGCCAGTCACTTTACATTAAACAGTGAGTTAAATCAGTGGTCGTAGTGAGATGATTTGAGTGCACCCTGTGAATTGACATGTGCCGGTATGTGGTACCCATTCAGGGAATGGATGGGAGAGAGTGACTCATTAGCTTTTGATATTAATGCAGGTTATATGAAGTTCTTATGATGTATCATCTCTTTTAGCATTCATTTTTGCAGTCGAATGAATAGTAAGTCCACTCACTTGATGTAGTGCTGCTTTGGGTGTCTGCCCTTTCTTCTCTTCCATCCTTCCTCTTCTGTCTTTCTTTCCTTCATTCTTTCCTCTTTCTTTTGCCTGTGGGTAACCATTGAGTGACAAGCCAAATGGTTTCCTGTACACCAGAAAACCATTTACTATGCTGAGTGATAACCATATAACCAAATTATGGTGCTCCAGTCAGATTGAGCGTGTGTAGTTTTATATCCAAAGGGTGGTTGGGGTTTACTGCTCACGTAATGCCATTCAGGAGTGAGTGAGGCTGGTCACTCTCATCTTGAATGTCAGAACCATCTTGTCTAGCCTCTTGTTCCTACATTCCTCATGGGGTGACAGAGGATTGGGTGATGGATGGTGGATGAATGAATGAATAGTAAGTTACGATATAAGAAAAAGTTGCTTATTCATATTCCGTCGCTTCCTGTGAGTCAGTTTGCCAGGTTTGCCCAGTATACAGTAGGCGCGGAAAGTATTGACGTTTTTTTGCCGACGTCATTCTTTTTCGCGTTAAGCGAAGTAGGGTCAGTACTACCCTCCGATGCGAAATGAGCTGACGCTTTTTCAACAGGAGCTGGCAACCCTGCTTGATAGGTTTGGCACCACAGGAGCAGTCTCAGTAATGTTTGGGCAGCCACAGGAGGAGGATTGTCTCTGTGTGTGATGCACCACGAGGGCATGTTTTGACTCAAATAACACAGTTATTTGGTTACCTACCACATTCTCATCATGCCTAAAGTAACCACAAGCAAGGACAAACGTGTGGAAGTGATTAATTTATACAAAGCTGGCCACAAACTCCCATTTATTGCAAATCAGATGGTGTTAGACTGAGGACAGTGCAGAGACTGGTGAAGCGGTTCAAGGACAGTGGGGAGGCCATTCCTCCCACTCCACTTCCCAAGCCTGGGAGACCTCGTAAGACAACCTTCAGGACCCGTCAGCTGATCTCAAGGCAAGTTAGCAAGGATCCAAGGCTAACAGCATGGGATTTAAAAGAAAAGAACCCACAGTTGCTGGCAGATGTGTCTGTCAGAAGTGTGCAGCAGCTGTTGCATGACGATCTGGGCTACAGGAGTTTTTGTGCTCGTAAAAAACCACTGCTAACTGCACTTCAGAAGAAAAAGAGAGTAAATTTTTGTAAGAAATATCTTGCCTGGAGTGAGGGGCAATGGAAAACTGTGCTTTGGAGTGATGAGTCAACATTAACTGTCACTGGTACCCCTTCATCACGAGTGTACCGCAAACCAGGCAGTGACCCCCTGGATCCTAAGTACACTTCCAAGTTTGTTAAATACCCAGCCTCACTCATGGCTTGGGGCTGCTTTACATATTATGGTGTTGGTAGGTTGGTAATTCTACCTGCAAATGAAAAAGTGAACCAGAACAATTATTTGGAGCTCTTATGTGATATTTTAAGTGGCTCGTTTGATAAAACCAAGGCAAGAGTATTTATGCAAGATTCTGCCCCTGCACATGTTGCAAAGTCAGTGAAACAGTGGCTAACAGACTGTGAGGTTCCCTTTATTCGAGATTGGCCCGGAAACAGCCCAGATATCAATCCCATTGAGAATTTATGGGCGCACATGAAGCGGCAGCTGCGTAGTATGGACACATCATCTTTGCCTAAACTTGAGGCTGCAGTCAAGCAGCTATGGAGCAGTTTTAGTCCGTCTGTTCTGCAAAACTACGCCATCAGTCTCCCCAGACGCCTTAAGAAGATAATAAAGGTGAAGGGGAATGCCAGTAAATTCTAAATTCAATGGTGAGTGTTAATTTATTTGTTTCTCCTTGCTAACCACAAGAATGTTTTCTTTTTTTAAGATGGCGTCAACACTTTCCGCGCCTACTGTATAGTGCAAATTGGTTAGAAAAAGTTTAGATATTTTGGTAAATGCCAGTAACTTGGTGAGGACTACCGTACTTACTCTGTACCAGGCAGGATATTGTTGCAGCATAATTTTTGGATATGAATGCCAGAGTCTGGTATGAAATTAGTTCGTATACATTCAATCCTCTCATTGTAGAAGATGTGTTCCTAAATATCACAACTTGTTCCATTCCCTGAAGTTGGTATACTGTAGTACTGTAAATTGAGGAAAAGTAAATCAACTTCATAGTTTGCAGTGGAACTTTTTCATCCAGGTGTTCTGCAGTTTGCTTTGGACTTATTAGCGAAAAAGAATGTCAGTAAAAGTGACTTACAGTGAAAACTTACAGTACCTGTATACATGTTTATCCTGTGTGTACACTATTATCAGTAATGCATACAGGAGTATGATATTAATTTGACATCGGTGTGTTCAGCTGTGTGACATGTTCCCGAGTGTGGAGAGTGAGGTGGTGCGGTCTGTGTTGGAAGCCTCACGTGGTAACAAGGAAGCGGCTATCAACTCCTTACTACAGATGCAGGACTCATAAAAATGTGGGATATATTTCTTCTTTTCCCTCCATTTCTTTGTTTCTTGTGCTGAGATCTTGAACAGCCAATGAGCAAATGCTCTAAGGTTCTGTATACAGTATTTATCTTATCTCCATCCTTAGTTAGCAATCATAATTCATTTTATAAAGTAAAATGGCAATGTGTGAAGTATTTTCATCATCTACTTTTTTTTGTTATTATTTTTCTTATCCATGAGAACCCATAGCAGATGAACTACATGTCCCACTTTTGCACTGGCAGTCTAAACTAATTTACCACACTTTTTTTTTTTCCTTCTTTCTTTTTTTACTGATGGGGTCAGAGTAATCTTTTGAGCAAGAGTTAATTTATTTCTATTTTTACCTTTTCAGTCTGGTGATGGTTTTTCCAGCTTATTCTTGATGGCTGTAAACATTATTATTCAGTTTTGGAGACATCACTTGTACTGAAAATGAAGCCTATATCTAACCCTTCTAGTTTGTAAAGTCCCTCTTGTGTTCCAGTGTTGAATTAGCCATCTTTAGTTTGCAAGATTAAGATGTGAAAATCCATTACCAAATTCACGCTCGTTTTTTTTTTTCTTTCCTTCTTTTCCTCAGATGACAGTGGCCTTTGGAGCTCATAAAGGAGCTGATTGCTAGATTCATCACTACCTCTGCCTAAAAAATTGGATTTTATGACATTGGCCTATTTAGCTATCAGTCTTATATATTAGCAGTGTTCACATCCAACCTTCTCTCAGCCATCACTCTTGTTCATCTGTCGATTCCTTCCAGTGGTCATATACTTATCAGCCTAGGAGGCTTTCTGGCACTTTTTCCTTTGACTTTATTATGTCTGTTATTCTGTTACCTTATCTTTCTCTTGTATCTTTCATACAATTCTTAAATCCCTCTTCATTGGCTGGGGTCATGACTTGGCAGCCTGACACTTGGGCATATTAGGTCATTTTTGCTTGGTATTTAAAATCATATCTTGTAACCTATTCATGCAGTCTTTAACATACTGTATTTTGTAGCAGTAAAAGCACTAACTTTGTGTGCCAAGATACCATTGAGTTGACCACTGTGTACTTTGTGAAAGGAGCTAGACTGAGTTGAATAAAGGTAACTCTGGTGTTTCATTGGCAGGGTAGCATGGGCTAGTCATCTGTACTTCTTGCACCCCCTTGCTCTGACTTTCACTTCTTAATCTAGTAACCTATTCATGCAGTTGTAATATATTTGGTACCAATAGAAAGCACTTTATTTCTTCTTCAAGATGTCATTAGATTTGAGACTGCTGTGTTGCTTGTAGGAGAAGCTATAGTGAATAGAGTGAAGGTAACTTTTTTTATAGTTTGGTGACAGAGCTCACTGACGCCCCTTTTTAACACAACCTATTCATGCTAAGTTTATATACTTAATACAAGCAGAAAGCAGTAACCTGCTACAACATATCATTGAGTTGAGTTCACTAAGGGAAAAGCTCGATTGAGTAGAATGAAAGTAGGTTTTTTATGGTTTGACAGCAGAGCCAGACCATAACCTCTGCCAAAGCATGGCTACCACATCCGTACTTACCTTTGCCCAAACATGACCACCACATCTGTACTCACCTCTGCCAAAACATGACCACCACATCCGTACTCACCTCTGCCAAGACATAACCACCACATCTGTACTCACATCTGCCAAAACATGACCACCACATCTTTACCACCTCTGCCAAAACATGACCACCGCATCTGAACTCGCCTCTGCCAAAACATGACCACCATGTTCTTACTCTCTTCTTCCTTTTTGTTTCCCTCCCACACACACTGACAGGGAGGCAAGTGATTTTTTTTTTTTTTTTAAGCAGTGTGGGTGACTGTGTATAAGTGTTACATCCTTTCATGAATGTGTGCTAATTGAAATTTTGGCACGGTATTATTGATGACACCTAGCATGTGGTACCAGGGAGGTCGGTGTCACCAATCAGGAACAGCCTGTGCCAAAGGATTAATGTCAAGTCAGATTGCATGTATAGCATGCAAATGTATATCATATACCAGATATATCTGATAGTATAATTGGTAGAGTGCTTGGGTTGGAGTGTGCTGTAACCTACACATCATGGTTTGAATCCAAGAGGTGGTCAGATCATTTTTTTTTTTTTTTTTTTTAAATATATATAACAAATAGATGCTACCAGGGGCATAGGTCAGTCTCCTGCCCTTAAGTATTTTAAACTAACAGTAGCCTAGACTTGGGCCCCTTCACTTCAAGAGGGCAAGATAGGATTGGGCAGTAAGGAAAAGGTGTTAGGGAGTTTCCTCAACTAACAAGAATGTAGCCCTTTCCTCAGTGTGCCTCCTGTTTCATACATCATTTTCCCAGCCTCATGCACTACCCCTTCTTAAATTCAGATGATGTGATAGACAGGGTAATTGATTGGTAATGTGCATATTTTGTGAGTTATGATAGTGTATGGATTTTAAGTATTGTTTAGATTAACCCTTTAAGACTAAATGGTCACTCCTGAGTGGAATAAAATGAAGTAGCTAATATCAAAGGGCCTTAATCTGATGAGCTTAGGAGGCATAGTAGCACCTCCTCTTTAGTGATTTATTTTTCATATTTGTATACCTTAAGTCCTTCAATCCAGTGATGTATTTCTCTCTCTCTCATATTTATATACCTTAAGTCCTTCAGTCCAATGATGTATTTCTCTCTCTCTCTCAAGGCTTTTTAGACTGTCATCTAGGAAAAGCAAGCATAAAATAAGAAATATGTCACTGTTTTGATTTTTTTTTTTTTTTTAATAGCACCCCTGCTATAATAGTATATCTTTTTGGCTGTAGCAGGTGTGTTGGGGAAAACTTCATAAAAGACATAGAAGAGATAATTAAGTTTCTATAAACTGAAATAAAATGTTGAAGAGGTGCAGGAAAGCCTAATAAGCTGATTAGATTGTGGGCCAAAGTGTTGTTCAGCCTAAGAGGCTTGAAAGATATATATGTATGGTACTGTACTGATAATATTTGTATTTCAGAATTAATTGACATATTGTACTGTAGTCCCCTGAATGTAATGGACTGGTAATATATTTTTTAATAGCTAACTAAATGACATGGCTTGTGACAGTTCTGTACTGGTTCATAACTCAGTGTCTTTTGAATTGCAACTTTATTAGAGAGTGTACTGTGGTAGTGGAAGGGAAATATTTTAGTGGACTTTTTGTTGTCATTGATACTGATAAAGAGCATGCAGTTTTTGTAAGCTGCAAGTACTGTGGCCTGTTTGAGTACAGTACACTCATTACTTTTCATGTTACTGGTTACAGTTGCATAGATTTTCATGTGGAGTGACAGTAGAGCTCTTTTGTACTGTCGCTCAGTTTAGCTTAACATACTGTGTTGGCAAAGATCATGATTCGTCAACAGGGGAGTAATATAATTTTTTCCCTGAGTTTATGTAAATGTATACAAGTTTATCATGAGGTATATTAATGCTTCAGCATTGTGATATTAAGTGTTTCATGTAATATTAACAGATGAACATAATTAAGCTGAGTGGAACAGTTAAGAAGTAATTGTGAAAGCTAAATAGAGCTTCATCTGTTAATATGATTCTCAAAGAAAACAGCCTCTATAATACTGGTATTCTGTTATAAATGCAGTAGAGCAAAGCTCGTTCTGATTAATCAGTCACAGGACTTGGCTGTGGCATCTCACTAGTCATTCCAGCATTTTTGCTTCCCTATTATGATGGCAGTGTGTAATATGAGGTTATTGTTTCAAATATAGTTATGTATATTTATTTCTGTTTATTCAATACAGAGTTAAGTGAAAAACCTGTTTTCATTCTTGTGTGTAGTATTTACTTTTGTGCAGCAGGCTAAAAATGTAATTGATTTATCTTACAGCCTTAATCCGAAATTTGTGCCTCAAGAATTGTCAACAGTTATTGAGGCAAGTGTTTTCCTTAACATACATTTGTCAGTTTGTTATTTTATATGCATTTTTAAATGTAGTAATATAGTGATGCATTGAACCCCCCAGATAGATTTAGTTGATCACTCAAGCATCATTGTAACTCCAGTGCTGAGCATCAGTAGAAAAGTTTTTATTGCACAGTTAATCATTTCAGTCCTGTGATGTATTTTTGTATTTTATTCTTTCTAATTCAGACAAATTTTATTCAGCTTATGACAGCCTCCAGTCGTTAATGGCTTAACGAAAGCTATATCGAACTCCTGCAGTTGAAAAAGTGTCCCCAAAGCCGAATAAAACAGTCTTGTGGTAGCAATAAAATATAAACTGCATCATTGTAGTGAAGTAGTTAACCGTAACATTATTATTATTATTATTTATTTTTTAATATATATAAACAAGTGATTTTATTCAGCTTTAGGGAGGCCTTACCTAGTGAAGAGGCTTATGGAAAGTGCTTCTAAGCACTTCATTACCAGATGTCCCTCTAAAGCTGAATAAAATCATCTGGTGAACAAGAATATACAGTAATAAACATCACCATGTTGAAGGTGTTAGCTAGTAATAACAGAAAAATATGCATGAGTAATCAGGCCTATCTATATACCTAATAGATCCCTTAATCCACCTGTTTTGCTAAGGGCCAGTGTCATGCGCTCAGGAGACTCTAGGATTTCTTCCTTCAAGAATTATTTTATGCCAGTTGAGATTCCTGATATTGACACAGTTTGCTCAAATAGTGTACAGCATATAAACACTCATTATTGCCCCATCTGTGATTAATTCATCACACTTTACATGAAGTAATTTGAGGTAATGGACCATTTCACATACAGACCATCACACAGTTACACATGGGGTAATTTTTAACATTAAATGGGGTTGGGAACCATGTAGAATAATTATAAAAAAAAAAAAAAGAAGCACACATTGTGAGGTACTTTGGGGGGAAAAAGAAAAAAAAAAGTTTTACGCCTGGTATCCCCGAAGGATTAATGTGTTGCTCCTGGGTAGAGGACTTTTGGATTGGAGCGTGTAGCATTTTATGACCGGATGCCCTTCCTGATGTCTACCAATGACCCTTGGGTGGATTCGATCCTCCGACCCTTCAGTCAGAGCGGAGCGCTCTAACCCACTGAGCTACGGCTGCTACTTCTGACAAGTATGTTGTAAACTCTTATTTTAGATAATCTATTGTCAGCCTTGATATTTAAGCCACATTAAGAAAAAAGAAATCATAGGAATACAAATGTTTAATTAGAGATAATGTGAGAATGATTATGTATTAGACTTCAAAAGAAAACAATAGACAGGGAGAAAACATTCATTATGCATGTGTTTGCTCTTAGCAAAATTTCTTGTAGAACACAGTAGATATCACATTTATCACAGATTACAGCTACCAGTCCTCTGGCAGAATGAAAGCAGTTAATTTCAAGCCAGAGTATGAAATATTGTAGCCTGTACTGATTTTAGAGAAAATGCAAAATGGGAACAAAAGTTGTACATTGCTGTTAATCAGTACTTTTCAAGATGCAACAAGAATTTGTAGTAAGTAAATGAAAAGTGTGAGGAATCACCATAAAATTGAAAAGAATGATAGGCAAGTACATGTGATGCTGCTTAAGTAAGTGATTTGGGGATAGACTTAAAGTTTGTGGGCTTAGTACATAACTGGACTATAACTGTGTGCTTTGACACGTAAAAAAGCATTCAGTGATGCTGTGCTATCCTGGGGAAGAGTAAGGTATCAAAAAATGAGCAGGCTTACCAGGGCATTACAGTACTTACCCTGCAATATTAGCCATTCGACATCCAGTTGCTGACCACTGTCCATTAATACTTTTCTTGTGATTACCCAGGTATTGCAAGATCCCAGCAGTTTTAACCTACTGTGTGCAGAAACAGACTGGTAAGGAGGTGACTGAGAGCCTCTAAGCCCATGAAGACTGGGAATATTTTGTAGTATCTCCTTCTTTGCAATTCATTCTGCTTATTGCACTCTCCTCTTGTGTGCCACCAATACAAACTATTGTATGTCAGTATCAAAGCAGTACAGAATAAATAACATACAAAATTATATTAAATGTAGTATGCAGAATAAATCACTGAGAAAGAGATGCTGTGAAGCCTCATATGCCAGCTCAAATATGGCCCATAGTCTTAACTGTAGAGCACCTGGTACCAAAGGGGTCTTATTAGCTGGCTACTCATGTGTTCCCAAACATACTGTATATGGATATGTCAGACTCATCCATGTTTTTAATTTTACACAGGTGAGAGTGTGAGAGAATGGGAATATGGGTGGGGTATATGCGCGGGAGTGGGTGAGAATGAGAGGGCAAAAGAGGGAGTGTGTATTGTTGTGAGCAACAGGTGGAAGGAGAATGTAAGAGAGTATGGATCAGTTGGGTCAAGGATTGTGTGGGTAAGAGTGAAAGTTGGACTACAAATGTGGGCAATTGTGTGCGTGTATGCGCCAACGCAAGATCGTGTAAGTAGAGTGAGAGAAGAGTTTTGGACAAATGTGGAAGCCTGCTTGGAAAGGTTTGAAAGGAATGAGAGAGTGTTCCTGATTGGAGATATGAATGGAAAAGTAGGGAATGAGAAGGTGGATGGAGTGGTTGGTGAGTGGGGTGTGCCTGCAGAGATGGATGAGAATGGCAGTGCTTTAGTGGACATTTGTGCTGGGAGGGGGTTGGTGATAGCCAATACCCTCTTCAGGCACAAAATGATCCATAGGTATACATGGCGAGTGGTGAGAAGAGAGGACGGGGGAATGAATGAACGGAAGGCAATGATTGACTATGTGTGTGTGGATGAAAGGATGAGAAGATGTACAATGGACGCAAGAGTATATAGAGGTTGGGGGAGTGGACTTTCTGACCACCACTTGGTGATGGCCAGAATCAGAATCCAAACAAGATGGAGGAAGAGAAGAAAGGAAAGACAGGAGGAAGTATTTGTTACAAGGAGGGTAGAAAAGTTACAAGAGGATGGAATAAAGGCCGAATATAGAAGGGAAGTGGAGGAACGATTGGGTAAATATAGATTGGAGCAGATGGGGGACGTGGAGGGTGTGTGCAAGGTATTGACAGAAGAAATCTGTGCAGCATGTGAGGTGGTGTGTGGGGTGAAGAGGAGACGAAAGGGGGTTCAGGGAACAGCATGGTGGACCGAAGAGGTGAGAGAGGCTGTGGCACAAAAGAAGAAAGCATATAATGAGTGGATGAGAAACAGGGGCAACGAAGAAGCTGAGAGACGGAC
>JAGKTI010001199.1:43696-56749 GCA_018397915.1 Birgus latro
GTTAAGGTGGTTTGGGCATGTGGAGAGGATGGAGAGTGAAAGATTGACGAGGAGAGTGTATGTGAGTGAGGTGGAGGGGGCGAGAGGGAGGGGGAGGCCGAGGATGAGATGGAGGGATGGAGTGGAGAGGTATATGAGAGAGGGGGGTGTGAGTT
The DNA here is from genome assembly GCA_018397915.1 of Birgus latro. Classification (NCBI taxonomy): domain Eukaryota; kingdom Metazoa; phylum Arthropoda; class Malacostraca; order Decapoda; family Coenobitidae; genus Birgus; species Birgus latro. The sequence continues at coordinate 43,852 of JAGKTI010001199.1, forward strand.
GGGAGCGTGGTAGTGAAATGGCAGGGGACAGAGTGACATGGAGGCGATTTGTTTGTGGCCACCCCGTTCGGGATTGAGGCGTCTGGCAATAGATAGATAGATAGATAGATATCTGGAAGTTTTCTTTGATTTGCTGTCTTGGACATAATTAGGTGCAACATTTATGCATGCAACTGAAATATTGATGGATATATTTGTATTTTGACTTTAATTATCAGATGTTTTATTTATGCAGTTGGTGTATTGGTTTATATTTGATGATGACTCAGCATATGGCAGATAAAGGTTCAGTCATGACCAGTCTGTCTTGAGCTGTGTTGTTCCTGTATCTGCCCTCAGCTCTTATAGTAAAAGCTGCTCAGTATGGTATGTAACAGGAATCAAGGTAGATATAATAAGCATTATTGCTTCTTCCAGTATTACACCAGAGGATTACAGTTCCTGATTGTTGTTCAGTAATCATATAATGGATGTCTGTGTCACCACAAGATAAATTGCATTTTCTCCTTTCACTTTCTTCTACAGTTTGCTTCTTCCTCAATAAATTTGGAATGAGAATATTGGCACTGTAGAAATTTTGTTGTACTTGTATTCCTGTTTCTAGTCATAACCTGAAAGTGGTAGTTTTTTTTGTAAGCATTTACCAAATTAGCCATATTATGAACTGAATTACTTTACCTAGCACAGTAGATGTACATTTTGCCTTAAACCGGAACTGGACCACATATCTAACCCCATAAAGTTCTCCTTCCCCTTTCCTTTCCCCTTTAGTAAAGAATCTGGCTTGAAACAATAACTTATATATTGCCATGGTCAAACTTCTCAATCTTAACAACTCGTCACTTCCGCTTTCCGTACATTCCATGTGTCAGTGGAAGATACCTTATGTTCACAGATTAGTATTTACACCCACTGTTAATTTATTGGAAATTAAGGATATTTAAAATGTGTATGTAAATGCAGATAAATAATGCTTCTGGCATCTGCAGGTCAAGTTTCCTTGTGCCTCTACTGGAGCTGCTTAGTTTAGAATCAGGCCCCCCCCCCCTTTTTTTTTTTTAGTTAGTTACATTACTGAGGATATTTATAGTAAGACTGAAGTTTAAAATTAACACTCTAACAGTCAGTCACATATCTCCAGCTTAAACACCTGAAGGGTGGCTAGATATTAGTGGTGCGTACCCTGGTGGTATTACCGTACATGTTTGAAAGATCTCAGCCACCTCTTGCAGTTTCAGAACCCTGTGTGTAAGATGGTGTCAGTAATCAGACTGTTGTCATGAACCACTAACTCACCATGCATCGGGTGTTATGTTGAATCATCACAGATATGTGGAACTATTAGCTTCTTGAGCTATACAGTATATTGAAGATCTGTTTGCAAATAGGAACTTATGATACAGTGCTTCATTGTAGCATTGGTGTGTTGCCCCAGGTTCATCAGAAATATAATCCTGGTGGACTGCAGGCTGGCTGTCCTCTGGCAGTCCACTGTCTCTTCCATAAGATAGTGAGTTGAGGGACTATATAACTATTGGTGGCACTGCATAAAGGCATCTCTCTGCAGTACCACTTCCATGTTAACTACATTCCAACAGTATAATGCAAAACAAAATGTGCCCCCTCCCCACCCCCCCTCCAGTAAGAGGACTGCCTTAAGAAAGTGTGCATGCAAATTTAAATTTATAAGAAGTATCACCCAGACTGAAATACTTTAGCATTAGCCCATTCACAAGAATGGTGTATTTGTCAAGTACAGTACTGTATGTGCTTGTTACCTCCAGATGATTTTATTCTGTATATCCTGGTGGCCTAGTGAGTTAATGGTGCTCCAACCAGATGTAGTTAATAAGGCCTTCTTGCCCAGAGATGGTTGTTAGTGTTTCTTGCTTATGTGGTACTGCTACAAGGCAAGCAACTAGTTACTTTAACTATGAAATGTTTGAACCTGAGTAGCCTTGTCCTGGACCTCCATGCTTCTGGTGGAGCAATATTAGACTGGATGATGGACGGGAGATTTTTTTTTTTTTTTTTTTTTGGGGGGGGGAGATATATCTTAATTCCTTTCTAAGCTGAATACAATCCTCTGGAAGTAGCAAGAATATACTGTACTAAACTAATACCACATCATAGTGAATGGTTTAACACTTCCCAGATACTTAATGAACTTAGATTGTGGTTATGTTCAACTTATCCCATCATTCCAGTGACAGACAACTTTGCATAGCACAGAAAAGATTTTTCAAACTGGGGGGGTTGGACGTAGCCTTAATTAACCTACTAACTGGCAGAGTGCCGTTGTATCTGAATATAATTGTTTAGTAGTAGGTTACCAAGAATAGAGTATTTTAGGTAGTAGGTGGGTGGCCACCATCGACTGTGGATAGTACTGCTGTGGGAGTGAAATGTTCACTCTTAGACAGGGAACATCAACCACAGGTACACTTACTTGGTGATCCCTTTTCTGAGTTACTGTACATAGAGTCAAGTCCAAGCTGGAGACTCACATTGTTACAGAGCTTTTTACACATCCCTTATTTTATTTTTCTCAACAGCTTCCAGCAACTCAACTGTTAAGAGGTAATTATCTGGTTTTGGAACTTGGTTTAGCTTCCAGTCCACAGAAAACATCAGCTGTGCCATGGCCAACCCAGTATGGGGATGCAATAAAAAGAAGCATGGCATCATTTTTATGTATGCATAGAAGAGTATCAAGGGACATCCCTGGAGAAAAGGGTTTAAACTGGATAAACCAATACAAAATGTGGAAAGGTTCTCCTGTATGCAGTTGTAAAACTGAAACAGATAACAGAAATAGCAGGAGGACAATTTAAACCTAAATTGAAAGAGATGCATATCATAGACTTATTCCTGCACAATGACGGTTGCAAGCAGACTTGTGCTTCCTACTGCACGAGGGGTAGATCATACACATGAACTCCACTGGGCCATGTCCTCTAAAATATCAAAGAGCCTCGCCTTGCCTATTGAGTACACGAGGGTCACTAAGAAACACACTGTTTATTCTGTTGCTTAACTATTCCCCAAGAGCATTATACAAATTTCAAAGCATCAAGTCTCGTAATGAACACATAGATATGTTTCATAATCACTATGGTTTTTAGTTTTCACATGAAGGAACTGGGCTACTCCCACTTCATGGATATTAAGCCGAGGTTGCATAACATTCAATGAGCCGGTTATAAGTAAAGTTGAACCTGCCACATTTGGGCATCAACTGAACTGAAAAGGGTTAGCCAAGGGATCCTAGCAACTTTATAATGACCTTATGAACAGTTTCCTTCATAACCATAATTTGTTTTTTGCAGGAAGGACAAAGAGTGAGTGATGGAGGGGATGGGAGGAGGGTAAGGCTGAGGATGAGATGGAAGGATGGGATGGCGAGGTATATGAGAGGGTTATCTGGGGAAAAAAAAAAAAAAAAAAAAAAAAGTGTAGGTTGGTATCTTCAGAAGAAAGCTAGAAAAAATGTGCAAAATCTTCATGTATTTAGTTACGAGGGGAAAAAATATCTTCTATCGCGGGATCAGACATAAAAGAAAGCAAAGTTTTTCTGCTGGAAATCTCTGTGAACTGAACGTACTCATCAGTTCTTTAAAAATCTGTTGTAATGATCGTATTATCGGGATATTTGAAATTATTGCTTCTGGTGACAGTTTAAAGTTCAGCTCTCGCTGCCATTTGCATGTATTTCAACATAAGTTATACGATTTTTTTTTTTTTTTTACTGTGGTGTTTCACATTCATTTAGGCATAGTGAGATTAATTAACCATGCCCATTCAAGTCAGTCAGTTGAGGGTCACTTAAGCACCATTAAGGCAGCTTCAAGTCCATGGACATTAATTCAAATAATCTTAGAGCCACTCTAGTCATTCCAATTCTTTCAAGTCGTATTTAGACCTAGGTAGATTAGGTTAGGCCAATGTCATTTGTTAGGTCCCTTAGGTTCCTTAATCACACGGTATCTGAAATCATGGTTTGCCGACGAAATCGTGGTAACCGCCCACGAAACCGTGGTAGCCGCCGAGGATTCCGTCGGCAAAACCCCTTTCCATCTACACCCATTCCGTGCCCACGGAATCAGGGACAAAACTTTTTTTTAAGTTATAATTCCCTCCTAGAGTGCCTATTACTTTCCATTATATATATTATTAATTATGAAAGCTTAAATAACCTTTTATATCGTGCAGGGATGAAATAACGATGTCGATAATTCAGTTGTTTTTATTGGGGAGCGCGGACAAGTTAACACTCCACGCTGGGAGGAGTACTGTACATCGCCGTTCGTTCAACACTGGGTATACGATGGCATCTGGGCAGATATTATGGACAAGGGCTGCTGAAAATGCCCTCATTGAAAAAATCAAGCCATTCCCTTGTCTTTAGGATCACAAGTATCTCATGTTTCACAAGAAAACCTACGGTGTGGTGTTTGTTTACATTTTTGCCGACCGTCGGCGGCGTTCGAGGAACGAACGTGTGTGATAGGATTTGTAACATTAGATGAAGCCAAGTTTAGGGCATTATACACTGCTATGGTAAGAGCACACTTGGAATATGCTAATCAGGTTTGGTGTCGGTTTAAGATGAAGGATAGAGAAGCCATTGAAAACGTACATAGGCGGGCTACAAGGCTGATCCCGACTCCGAAAAATTTGTCACGTGAAGAAAGATTAGTGAAGATGGATTTACCAACACTGGCGTATACAAGGAAACGAGGGGACATGGTGGAGACATACAAAATATTGTGTGGAGTACTGTATATGATAAAAATGTATGTGAAGAAATGCTTGTGGTGCAAGAGGACTATAGGTAGTGTACAAGAGGACATAAGATGCTTTTTAAGAGGAGGTCGGGACTAGAAAAAAGGAAATACAGTATGCTTTTTGTAATAGGGTAGTAAGCACTTGGAACAGCCTACGTACTAAGTAACTTTGTTAATGTGAAATCTGTAATTAGTTTTGAGAAGAGACCGGATAGAACTTGAATGAATCAGAAAATTAAATTTGATTATAAAGCACAAATTGAAACAAGCCAGTACGTACGTCCAGCATACTGACCAAGAAGCAGAAATTAGTTTATATATAGAGCTGGAGACACAGGCATAAGGATTGGCCACTTCCAGAAGTCATCTGTGAGTATTCTTTTTCAATGTTTGCCCTCCTCTCTTCCTATACTTCCCATCTTTCCCGTCACTTTGTTTAATGTTCATTCCTCTTCAGGTTGCATTGGATTAAATTGAGTGACAAGCAAATGGTTTTCTGTATGCCAGGAAACCATTTACAACGCTGGATGGTACCCATGTAACCAAACCATACGTGTTCCGCATGTGTCAAGAAGTGGGTTGGCGGTGGGTTAGTGCTACTTCCCGTAAAACAACTAACTCAGACAAACGGCCACCCCTTACGGGATTATGGCGTCTAGTCTTTGATAGATAAAAACTGCTAGTTAAGCTGTAAATCAAGAATGGAGGAACAAGAAAGCGGATGGGTGTGCACTGAGTGGATTGGATGGGTTAAGATGGTGGTGGGTGATGGTGCAGCATGGACCGAACCGTGTGAGGAAGCCCATAACAAGTTGTTTTTTCACGCTCCCTAAGTACACTGCCAAGAATTCGTAGTGTCATGTCGAGAGGCTATGGCTAACGTTATCCATGAGAGACGTTGGCGGTGGAAAGTTCACACTCTTCTCACAGAAAGGGTGGGTGGGTGTACAAAGGCGAAGACGGGACAGACGGAGATGCTGGTGAACGGTGTGTCAGGGCAAGGCAAAACACGCGAAGGGTGTACTGTATATTAAGGTTCACCGGTATGGGTGTAGCGATTTTTTTCCCCAAGCAAAATAAAATTTATAGCCACAAGCCCTTCTCATTAAAAAAAAAAAAAAAAGATTAAAGAATCCCCCGAGTTAGACCTTACAATGAGATCATATAGCCCCGCTAGGTAACAGGAGGGCGCTACCCCTCCCGGCACAGCAGTCCCCGGCGCGGCTCGAACTCGCGATCCCCCGGTTCCGAGCTCGATGCTCTATCTTGAGCCACCGTGCCCCCCCCTTCTCATATGAGGTACCGGGCGTATTACGAAGCAGGTTAAATGATATAATGAATTAGATTTGAATTTAAGTACACACACACACACACACACACACAAAATGGGATTCGACAGAACTGACAGTTAAATCACTGAGTCCATTGTAAACAGCCTACTTAGCTTGTGTTCTTAAAGGCTTATGGCTGAATGTCCTAGTAATGGTAGAGAATGACCAGCTATGCAAATCACAAGTATTCACATTACCTCGGTGACTTCTTGCCTTTATTTTAATAATCTTGTATTTATGAATTAACATCTTTACTATATTCTGCTGGGAGATAGGATACACAACAGTAGACTATTCAGTGACTGCAGTGGTGTGTTGAATGACAGCCTCACAATATTAGCGAAAGTTGTCCTATCTCTAGTTACTGTCGGGTATCTGTTGAACTGATGGTCGGGCTTCAGTGTTGACATTGGCGTCGTATTTAACAGTGTAGAACAACCTTAGAGTTCCTTCGAATCATGGCAGTTATTATAATCATGGCGGCACCAGGAGGTCGTTGAGGGAAGCTGAGAGATGGGAGAGGCAGTGTGTAGTAAGACAGCCTAGTGATTAGACGCACCACCAGCACCCAGAGCACTCACCTCTCGCATCGCCTGCAACACAGCCAGTCTTCACTCACTGCATGCCACATTTCATCCGGTCGGTAGAGGCATTGTTACTAAAACAATTCGACCCGTATTCTTGACAGTTTAGGACGCTCCTTGGTACCTCCTTACAAGTCAGTTTTTTCATAATGATGTTAATATTAACGTTTGCTGTAATGTTATTAATGCGGTGTCGATATATAAAATGGTAAAACTTTACCACACGGGTGCGGCAATTCCACATTTCTTCCTACATTCTCACGTTCTCAGGGAAAGTAATATAGTATAATATGCAACACGGATAAATGCATATAGAACTTTACCTATTGTAGGATTTTAAGGAAGCTGCGCGGACGCACGCGGCAGCTTGTATACTGGCATTTCGCGAACCCAACCTAAATTAACCTAACTGGGGACTTAGCCCCCCAACCTCTGTGATTTTAATCACATGATTGCCACAGCCTAACTTTGGAAGCTCCTGTTTCCTATTAGACAAAAATTTCTAACCTAACCTATCCTAACCAAACTGTGAAAGACCCATGTGAAGAGGAAATTTGGAAGACCTGCGCCCGTGGGGGGAGCAAAGGTAGTATTAAATTATCTATGCTTTTTCTAATTTGGATTATGTTAAACCGCCGAGGAAAAGGTTCTGGAAAGCCTTTTAGGTTTCGAGGAAAATATGCTCTCATAAATTCACTTAGTATTGAAACTGCATACTCAAACAAGGAGTGTACTAAACTATCACATACATTTTAATTGCCTGATAAACAAGGTATACTACAGACAATGTGAAATGTTTCACCGTCCTAACCACAGGGACTTTGGTTTTAAGGTAAATGTGTTTATGAAAGTGAACATTTATAGGTTACTGTTTGGCAATTGTGGAAGCTGTATGAAAAAATACATTTTACAAAAATCTGGATAAACTCCAGGTAATTTTAAGATCGACTGCAAGAATGTACCGCATGTCTTTCTTTTAAAAACTGCTGGATAGTAATATCTTCGGCAGACATTTTGCAAATATAATAAAACTTAAAGTATAATTCCCATAACCCACGGAAAATGTTTTATCGGTGGATATGTAATGTGATGTGTTATGTAATAATATGGATACCTCACTGGTGCTGTGCAGGCTGTATAACCTGCCAAACACTCATGCTTGTGAATGAGATACATTTACAGATAAAAACCTAAGATCGCCCCTCTAAGTTAATTATGAAACCTGCGTAAAATTATGAAAGGTTTGTTAGGCTCCGGAAATTGCATTACCTTGTTTTCGTAATGAAGTCTCAGAGGAAGGTCGTACCATAATTTTTATAGCCAATGATGATGCTTACCACTGCATCCAAACCGGTCTGTTTAACAGCAAATACTTGTACTCGGATACACAAACTTACCACCAGTCCCTCATTGTGAGATTTGGTTTTGCAGAAAAGAGAAGAAAAGGATGTGCATTATCTTTCCACATCTTTTTTTTTTCTTCTTCTTCTTCCCGCAAAAATAAACTTACCGTGCATAATAAATTCCCTCTCCGAAACTGAGTTTGGGTTTGGCAGAAAGAATAAGGAAAAGATAATTTTGGCGATAGTACAATAATTACAGGTGGGAGGTATTGGCTTTTGTACGATAATTATTGATGTGGAAGTAAAACATATTTGGGGTGATCTGCAGAAAATTCGTAACACCACGCCTTCAAAAATTTAGTCAGTCACAATTTAATATGTTCAGTGTGGTGACAACTATCAACTCTTTTATTACTGTTAGATTTCATTCAGATTGGGAGACGTATTGTAGTGAAAAGGCTAAATAGGAGGCGATGTGTAACTTTTCTTGTTCGATAAATCTCTCCAGAACATGATGGCATCGTCTTACAGATAATAATAATAATAAGAATAAGAATAAGAATAGTACGGTAATAGTAATAATAATAATAATAATGCAGGGCAATGTTGTATGTAGGTGTAATGTGAAAAATAAATCGTTTGTCACAAAAAAAAAAAAAACTACGAATTAAAGAAAGCAGTACATTGAGGCTTGAAAAGCGAGTGGAGGTTCTATGTTGCGGTCGACGTGTGTGTATGTGTGTGTGTGTAATTCACCGGGTCGGTCAGGATCACTTGATGGTGAAGAATTTAATAAACAGACCGCACTGCGCCCCTGACCTTTAACTGATTGCACTAAAAATCGACTAACGGTACTTTAGTTTTGCCCCACCCTAAACCTTTTCACCTAAATTTTGTCCAAGTCGGATCAAATCTGAGTTGACCTGTAAGACGATACCATCATGTTCTGAAGAGATTTATCGAACAAGAAAGGTTAGACATCGCCTCCATTAGCCTTTTCACTACAATACGTCTCTCCCAGACCGCGGGAAGAAGAAGAAAAAAAAAAAGATGTGGAAAGGTTATACACATCTTTTCCTTCCCTTTTCTGCAAAACCAAATCTCACTTACAACGAGGGACTGGTGGTAAGTTTGTGTATCCGAGTACAAGTATTTGCTGTTAAGTAGACCGGTGTGTGTGTGTGTGTGTGTGTGTGTGTGTGTGTGTGTAACAAACAATTTTTAACCGATTTTAACCAAATTTTGTGGATAGGTTTAGGGTCAGCCATGGACTTAACTTACTGTTTTCAAGAACAGCAGGTCAGAGGTCAAGGCCACAGGGTTAGGTCAGTATTTGACCTCGCTCTGAACTTAAGCACTTATTATCTGCTTTATCTCAACTTGGTGGAAAGGTTGGGGGTAAAGCATGAACAAAGAGATTCGATTCTGAGAACAATCAGTCAAAGAGCAAGGTGACAGTGCAAGGTCAGACTTTGGACATTGTGTCTCTGTGTGGATAGTATGACGAAATAGTTTTGATTTCATTTAAACCTAAGTTTGTAGAAGAACTGAGGATCAGTGAAGATGTTTAACTTAGTTTTTTAGAACAATAGGTCAAAGGGCCAGATCACATGACAAGGTTTGTATCCGATTTATACCAAACTTTGTGGAAAGGTTCAGAATGATTCAAGTATAAAGAGATTCCACTTCGAAAACAGTCAAATGTCAAGGTTAGAGGGAGAGGCCAAATGGCAAGGTCAACTCAGATTTGATCCGACTTGGACAGAATTTAGGTGAAAAGGTTTAGGGTGGGGCAAAACTAAAGTACCGTCAGTCGATTTTTAGTGCAATCAGTTAAAGGCCAGGGGCGCAGGGCAAAGCCAAATTATCATCCCTTAAACTAAGTGGTGGGCCTGGTGTTGTACTGCTCTCTCTCGTTCAGGGACGAAGGATCCAAAAGCTAGAAGTGCTCCTGCATGTTTATTAAGTTCTTCAGCACAATGACGAAGTATTTTTGTTGCCGTCCGACAGTTTTTTGCAGTTACGTTTAGATCTTGTACTGAGGGAACTAACCATGTATAAGGCAGGTGCCAACTTTTTTTTTTTTTTGTTCTAATTCTTGATACCACTAGACAGGTTTATTTAGCTGAGGGAACTTCTGCCTTCTCATGGATCAGTGGACTTTATTTCTAACTCGTTGAACATGAGATTCCTCCAAAGCTGAACTAACCCCTTTGATCAGGTGACGTGTTCTCTGTTTTAGTCTCGCTATTACTAATTTTATTCAGCTTAAAAGTTATTATTATTATTATTGAATTTTATCTCCATTAACTGCTTAACTACGAGGGGGCGCTTTTAAGATGAAGAAAATCATCTGGTAGGAAGATAAAACTGCAAATGACGTCTTGTGAGTGTGAAGGGGTCAAGTCATGCTGAGGTAGCATGAAGAAGTAAAAACTACTTCATGGTGCTAAATAAAATCGGTGACAGTTGCGACACGAGGATGATTCCTTGGTTACTGTCATTTATCACATCACTACTAGAACCTACTATTTATTTTATTATTGTTAATGTCGGACCATTCTACTTAAGAGAAAATTTTCGAAATAAAGTAGTTAGTTAATAACCTTGATTGACCCCCTCACTAGTAGAGGTCTGTCCTGAGCTGAATGAAATCGTCTGGCAGTCATCATCATCGTGGATCTAATAGCAGTAAGAATAAAATGCAGATTACGTCCTCAAGTTTAAGGGGGAGAATCGTCCTGAGGCAGCACGAATATAATAAAAAATAAACACACTGAGAATGATGCGCCATGATGATCAATGTGTCATTCAGCGAGAGTCCCTTATGGCAGGGCAGTACGATTATGATGTACTTTTTGGTGTCCAGGGCTTTCACTGCTGACAAGGTTGCATGTTGCCGGCACCAACAGTGTCAGGGCCTGCCACCACGTAGCCTGCACTCAGCGCAAGGGGACGTATTCTTGTGAGCTTAGCAGTCTCTCTGTCACCTTACCAGCATCCGGATCTGGCACTGTAATATATTCTTGCATGTTAGTTTTCCAGCCTGTGTGTGTGTGTGTGTGTGTGTGTGTGTGTGTGTGTGTGTGTGTTTTATAGCATTATGATGAACGTAACCATACTGATTTAAAAAGAAGGATTCTCTCAAACAATTGGGAAGAAATGAGAAATACGGAAGGGAGGAAACAGTACCAGGAGGGGACTGTCGGTGAAGCTTTCCTTGTGATGGTGCAATGAAGAGAAGTACCAGTACCCTAGGCCTCAGCGATAATTCTCAGTTTTGGTGTGGGTAGTAAAGCATAGCAACTGGAATCAGATTAATGCCATGTTGTCTGTATAATGAATAAAGGTCTGGAAGAAAAAAATACTGGCATCGATATTCTTCGATTATTGTTGCAGTTACATTATACAAGGTGTTAGATGGAATGCTGAAATAACACTATAATCTAACCATAGGAAGATGTTTCATGCCGTTTATAGTACATCACTGCCACTGCTCCGGTATACAGGGTGCTCCATATATTATAACGCTTCCCTTGCATCTGCTGTGCGATTTCTCGTGTGTAGCAAGGACGGTTAATTCTGAGTTATCAGTGTGTACCCGACATCATTTATTCATTTTCTATTCCCGTTGTCTCACCCATGCCCACACCAGCAGACTGAGCCGTCCCCACAATGCATAAGATATCACTAAGTTTAAATAGCGTAGCGCTGTTTACGGACCCCCCCTTGCATTGGCCTACATGCAGCCGTACCGCACACATGGACAGCCTCCAGTGTCATACTCTATCTATCTATCTATCTATTGCCAGACGCCTCAATCCCGCACGGGGTGGCCACAAACAAATCGCCTCCATGTCACTCTGTCCCCTGCCATTTCACTACTCCTTTGTATTAATCGTTTAGCGAGTAAGGACGAACATATGTATTTTATTCGGAACAGCATCAGACGGTTTTGTACATCTGAAGGAAGTCCTTGTAGTCATAGGGTTGGATGTTTTCTCGAGTAACTGCTTTGGTGCTTGGGTATTTTTTCAGGTTAACACAAGATGGTTTTGCTCGGCTGGTTGAAATCGTAACAGTGATAAAATTATACATATGTACTGTGTGTGTATGAATTAAATCATGGTTTCAACAAGATTAGGTCAAGTTTCAATAAGGTTAGTTCAGATTTGTTAAGGTTAATTCACAGCTATACAGTAGATACGTCACTCTGAATAGGGTTAGACCCTCTTTCCCCTAGGGTTATATGGATGCACAGCTAGGTAAGGGTCGTTAACTTGGTTAGGTTACGTTAGTCTAGGTTAAGTTAGTTTAAAATGGGGAAGGTCAGGTTTGGTCAGCCTAATTAAACTAGGTTATATTGGGGTAGAAGATTTTTTTTTTTTTTAATGTGTCCGACTCTGGACATAGACTTCACAGCCTGCTGTCAAGGCCCAGCAGTCCTCCTACATACCATATACCTCTACATGTAGGTTAGGTTAGGTTAAAATGTGGAAGGTAGGTTAGGTGCAGTGGGTTGAGTTAGGTTACGTCACATTACCAATAGCTTAGGATATATTAGGGTATCTCTTTATTAGGATGAGGTAAGTTACAGTGTCAGGTTTGTTAAGTAAGATTAGCTGCGTTAGGAAATTATAGGTAAGTTAGGTTTTGTTAGGTTTGTTAAGGTAGGCTAGGGCAGGGTAGAGTTGTTAGGTTGGGTAAGGATGGGTATGGAGCATTAGGTTGGGGTAGGTTAGGTTAGGTCCGTTAGCTTGGGTATGGGTGTCCTTTTTCATCACACAGCTTCCTGCACCTAACCTAACCCAACCTAACAGACCAAACCCAACTGGAGCAAACCTAACCCAGTC
>JAGKTI010001199.1:65343-80244 GCA_018397915.1 Birgus latro
TGTGTGTGTGTGTGTGTGTGTGTGTGTACAGGTGTTGGTATCACTGGACGGGTTCCGATCTGAGTACCTAAACCGTGGGGTGACGCCTACTCTACACACCCTGGGTGAGAGAGGGGTCCGCGCCCCCTACATGAAACCCTCCTACCCCACCATCACCTTCCCCAACCACTACACCCTCGTTACCGTGAGTACTCAGTCCCTAACGTTTAATAACCTACCCTAACCAAGTTCTACTAACCTAACCTGTCCTATACTAACCTAACCTGACCTGACCTGACCTAGCCTAGTCTAGCTTAACCAGAAATTTAACCTAATTTGGTAACCTAATTTATCTTACATTATCTTGTCCCTAGCTAATATACTTATACTTATCTAACAACTTAATTCAACAGCCTAACTTAAGCTGAACTAACGCATTTTAACTAAACCCTATCCTATCTTATTCTTCTCTGCCCTGCCCAACCCTAACCCCCTTACTCTGCCCCCTACCGTACCGTATCTTACCCTACCCTACCCTACCTTACTTTACCCTACCCTATCCCACTGTACCCGACCCTACCCTCCCCTTCCGCACTCAACCCTACCAAGGCCGTCTTGATATACAGGCCCGGAGGTGAGACTGCTGACGCCATAGGCGGTGGCCGCAAAATCTCTGTGCCTTGCCTCTCTCTCATGCGTACACATTTAATATTTGCTTACTTACGTATGGCCATTATTATTTATTGGTAATTATTAGTGTTAATACTAATATTAGTTGTTATTATTTATTATGATAAACATTAAAACTTACACTGTTCCCGAATTTAAGGCATCTGAAATGAAGCACTAACATGTGAAACGGGACATTTATCATTATCAAGAATGAACTGAAACCATAGGAGACAATGTCAGTATACATACTGAACATTCCATATATCATAAGTCAAACAGGAACTGTCAACTTGGTAGAGACCATCTGTATCATAAACGTTGCTTTGGTTCAATATAGCTTTGTTAGCTTTCTTAAAAATTTCTTACAAATATACGCTCAGTAACCCTAGAAAACAGTTTTACCCCGAACCAAACTAAGTTATAATTTAACAAAAACTTTAAAGTACTAAAAAAAAAACTTGATTAAGCTGTGTGTTTTTGTCACACATAAAACAATATAATGTTTAAAATTTTCAAAAAAAAAAAAAAAACTAAAACTAAACTCAATAGCCGTGTTAGCATAACAATTTACAAACAAAGGATATGTAGCTGGAATGGGATGAATTTTGGACAAAAATATATCAGACATCCAAACATTATAAATTACTGTAACAGCAAGGAAAGAGATACATTGATGAAACCAAAGAAAAAAAAATACAAAACTGGAAAACTGGGACCATTTAGATATGACCCTAAAAATAAGGCATAACATAACACCAGTGCCAGAAAAGATATCAGTAAGGAAGAGGTAGGTGATTGCTCAGCTGAAAAAACTGAAAAATAATAAGGCATCAGGTCCGTACAATATGAAGCCAGAGTTGTATAAAATAATGCTTAAAAGTAAGAAATGCATTAACACTGTAATTGACTGTTACAATAAAATCTTAAAGAAGGAAAAATACCAGACTCATGGAAAACACATTGCTTAGCGTATCCCCAAAACAAACAAACCACTGATAAGATATTTTAGACCAATAGCTCTAACAGAAATTGCTTATAAAATCACGGCAATACTAAAAGAAAGAATTGAGCAGCATATTAAAGAGAGCAATGAAGATAAGGAAGAGCAGTCCAGAGAACTAAGAACAATTTATAGTGACTAAAAAGTATGCTCAAAATAAAACACTGACTGTTACAAGAATTGGTCTGCAGCAAAAATGCAAAGAAAATAGACAAGAAATAATTGGAGAAATGTTTTTCAACAGGAAAAATATTCAAGCGTAAAGAAACTCTGCGTGAATTTGAAAAAAAATGGTACAAATAACCTACACACAGGTAAAAAACTGAATTGCTGAAAAAAGCAGAAACAGTACACCAAAGGAATAAGAAAATTTAGACACTATATGTACAGTATCAACCAGTGTTGTATAGGTTAAGCTTCTGACTACCACTGCATTGCATCGCATATATACAGTAATGCCCGTTTTTTTCTTAGGCTAAGTATTGGTAAATATAGCTATATAATTATATAAGCATATTGCTATGTAACTATATGCCAATCATAGGTAGTTTTTTGTTTCTCCTCTCCTTGTTAGGTAAGGTCAGATTAGTTTATTATCCATCTAATAGCTTCTGCCATAAACAGTGAAACAACTTTACCTAACTGTAATGGGGACAAAATTAATTTTATACAAAATAATGGGTATTAGTTATAGACTTGTCCAACAGCAGTACGAACTGATATTTGTCATTTAAATAATTGGTTTCTTGTATCATATTTTCATTTCTATATAAGCTCTAACCGGCGCAAACCTCTTTTTAAGTCCCCCCCTTCAAACTTTAGGAAACATGAGTATCAAAAAACAGACCCCTGCCTGGCTAAAATTCATATTTATCTAACAATTCTTGTCGTCATTTAGGCAAAAGATTTAGGCAAAGGCATTACATTTGGCTTAGGGCAGACGCATACACATTTGTTCTTGGTGTAGGATAGGCCTATACACATTTTTCTTGGCCTGGGCTTGGCCTATGCATAATTTTCTTGGCTTGGGCTAAGCCTATATATACGTTTCTTCCTGGCCTAGACAAGGCCCATAAATGCTTTTGCTTGGCCTGAGCTGGGCTTATAAATGCTTCTTCTTATCCTAGGCTAGGCCTTATACTTGTCTGTTGATATCCTTGTTACCTAGATATTTTGTTGAATACATAGAAGACGCGTTTTCTCGACATAAAAGTCAAGATACCTTGACCAATATTGATATCGTATATTGACTTTCGTGCTGATACCCGTTTTCGCGAGCACTAAAAGTCAAAACGATATTGAATCTTGAGTATGACTAGGCCAGATTAGTCAGTGTTCCTCCCGAGGTATTTTGACTGATATTGACTTTCCATTTTGTACACAAACCCTGAGCGACGGAGGTCCAGCCGGACTCGGTAGAGAAGAAGACAACTTTCCACCTGTTGATTTCAGTGAAGTGTGTGTGATTTTCCATAACACTGAAACAAATCTTTGGCCACCAAAATATTTATGACCATTTTACCTTGTGTCCAACAACAATGACACAGCTGCACCTTCATCTGCCGCCATATTCTCAAGCCAGAACCCCGTCTGGTTAGTAACCTGAGGAATAATATAATTAAATTCCTCTACTTCCAGAAAATCTTCCAAGGCAGCCATGACGCACGGCCAATGTTTACATGGCGCTCTTGTCTAAATACAATACAATCTTGCCGCAACCCGTTTTTGCGACACTCACTTGAAACTCAATCAGTCAAAATAAATATCAAGATGATCTTGACTTGAAAAAGTCGCGAAAACGCGACTTTAAAAGAATAAATCAAGCTACCATTGAGTAGCCTAGGATATTTTGCATGGAGTGAAGTAAGGCATCAGTAACCAAATTAACATCTCAGTAGGATTGTGATCCACCAAAATATATTATGCACAGTTAATAAAGAACACTGACAAACTTAGGCTGTGTTGTAATTTCGTTGCCTAACGTATTTACGAAAACTACTTCACTGTAACTTAGAAGATATCCACTGTTGACAGTCTGATACCTCTAATTTCTCATTTAAAATGCTTTCAGTAATAGCAATGATGCTTTTCATGCATTCTAGTATGCCTATACATATTTAATAATACGTGTATGGCCTACCTTGAACGAAATCCAGATGGAAGAGAGGGAAAAAAATCCGAATAAGTGGGTGAATTGTAGGCGTGTCTCACTGTTCATTACGTGGCGGTCGGGGTGGCGGAATAACAATGGCCACCGATTTTGACGTCACAGTCAGATATTGGCGAGAGACCCGGTCCTGTTCAAATCAAGACGGCCTTGACCCTACCCTACCCTAGTATCCTACCCTACCTTAGCTTGACCATAAACATTATTTAACGTAACCTAGTGTAACAAAGTTTAACATTATATGGACTGTTCAGTGACCCACACAGTTGTCAGACGACTTTGTTCAATGCAAAAACACGTTTGCCTCCACACTGTATACAGTTTAGTGGAGGATTTAACTGCAAGGGGTGAATACAACCCTCATGAACCGCTTGAATATTGGAGGTCATTCCTAACCTGGTAACAAAAAGGATAAACTCCAAAGGTCGTGATAGGGTTAACATTAGCACCTTGAATTAGAGCACGTTGTTCATATGTAATTCTTACTTCTACTAGACGATTTTACACTGCATAGGAGTCCTCTAGTATGCAAGGGTTAATGGAGGCTATGTCTAACTCTTCAAATTTCAAGCGACTGTCCTGATCTGAATGAAATATATATATATATAATACATGACAATGTGCTATAAAAGAGGCTAAATATAGTAATGGCGACTTCGGTGTTGCTGTCGTTAGAGATCTTAAATAAACAGAATTCACTCGTCTAGTAGTGGCAAGAATAAACTACACAAGACGCGACTGCATGGGTGACGCCTTTCATTGCCTTATTCTTGTTCCCTCCTGACGCTTTTATTCAGTTAAAGAGATCGTCCAAGTAGTGAAGTAAATGAAGGCTATATCTAACCCTTCCAGTCTGAAAAATCTATCCTAATTTGGACAACATCGTCTGGGGATGGCAAGACTGAAATATTAAAAGACTCCTGGACTGAAAAAGCTAATAAGTCTTTCCGAAGCTGAATAAAATCGTCTGGTAACAGCAGGAATAAGCTACGGAATAACAAAATACAGTGATATGTCCCAGTTCTTGTCTGTTTCAGGGACGGCTCAGGTAGCGTTACCATTGTCAACCCTTCATATATATTTTTTTTTACTTCCCGTAAGCCTGTTCTTGCTATATCATCTTTGCTTTTTCACTTCTGATTGCATGACTGACTAGTTTTATCATGAAACAGCTAAAATGTATGCGATGAGCCGTTCCCGCAACACACGAGATAGGAAAGCGCAATGTAAGGACCACCCTGAACCCTCCCCGCAACACACAAGGCAGGAAAGCGCAATGTAAGGACCACCCTGCACTGTTCCCCAGGGGCTGTACCCTCCAGCACACGGGATAGTGGCCAACAAGTTCTATGACCCCGAGTTCCAGGCCGAGTTCCGCCCAGGGAGACCAGAGAGCTTCAAGGCGCGATGGTGGGGAGGAGAGCCCATATGGAAGACTGTGGAGAATCAGGTGGGTGGTGGTGGTTGTAGCTTGGGGGAAAAGTATTCATATAGGAGACTGGAGAGAAGCGATGGTACTCTCTCTCTCTCTCTCTCTTTCTTGTCTGTATGTGTAGTGTGTGTGCATTTTTTTTTCTTATATGAATTGATCTTGAAGACTAAAAGAACCAGGTGTATGGCACCGTATGGTAGTCTGTAGTGGAAGTATTTATTCAGAGGCAGGTGGGAGGTGATGGCTTGCAGTGTTTAGGTGGGTGGCAGTGTGTGATAGCTTATAGGGGAAATATGTATGGGGAAGCAGGTTGGAGGCACTGTATTGTAACATGTACCTTTTTTTCAATATCTTGCAATTTGCTTAGGAATATCCATGAAGAAGTAAGTGGGCGGCATTATTTGATTTTGTAGAGGGAGTATTTACCCAGCAAGCGATGCAGGAAGAGGTGGATGGCAATGTCTTAAAATTTGGAAGAGGAAATATTCCTCTAAAGGACTGCAGGTTTTCACGTATTTCTCATGCATGGACCATATGATTCATTTTCTTAATTACGTTTTAAAGAAACGACTACTACTGGATAAGTTTTAGGAGGGAAGGGAGCATGCGCATGACTTAAAATATCGTACTGTCCGGTTTGTGAGAAGAATGTACGGTATATAGTGAACCCAACATAGGCCACTTCTGACAAGATACAGGTCACCTCTTGAAACATACAAAGAAGATTGGAATCTTTAGTAATAATAATACAGTAATGATGATGATGATGATAATAATAATAGTAGTAGTAGTAGTAATGCATAAAGATAATTAAATGTCAGGGATAACCTTGGAAGATGGAGGCAGTTTACACACATTCCCCTCCCATACACACACACACTATACTGTACGTGGTTTGTTTTCCGGCCACTCTCACATCTCTAATAATGTGCTGGGACTGTATGAAATCTGACGAGCCTCTATAGCTGCGAGGCAGGGATGAATCTCCTTAGTTACTAATCAGTTACTCTCCAGGCTGACTGCACTGAGCCATCGACTGTGACAAAATAACACTTGCCTCTCTATCCTGGCAAATACCATCATCACATCTTATCCATAATTTAGTTAACTGAGGCAAAATAATTGATTGGCCCATTGGTACTTAGTTTTTGCTTTGATTCATAAATAGGTTTGTATGTAAAGTGCTGATAACTAACTACATCATTACCTGCCTTCAATTCTGATTATGTATCCTGTCTTTATCAACCTGTTATGATCAACAGGAAATATCAAAATTCAGTTGGTAGCGGAAGACTGATGAAATTAAATTAGGTGATGATGATGATGATGTAAATTCGTGGTGATGATATGTTGATGATGTTTAGGTTGAGTAAGGTGGTGATGGTGATGATGACATTACCCGGCAGTGTGTGTTTCAGGGTAAGGTTGCCGCCACGTTCTTCTGGCCCGGGTCTGAGGTGGAAGGCCAGCGACCCACATACTGGTACGTCTATAACGAGTCCATCCCATTTACACACCGCGTACAGAAGGTAAGACTGTGTGTGTGTGTGTGTGTGTGTGTGTGTGTGTGTGTGTGTGTGTGTGTGTTTGTAACCCTTAAACAGAGACCACTCACTTCATAAAATTGTTTTCAGGCTAGTATAGATATCGTATTGGAGGAGTAAGGAAGAATGTATCTAGCCTTTCTTGCTTAGGAGACAAAGTATAAAGATAAAAATCATCCTAGTGAAGTGGTTAACTCCTCCCAGTAATGACGTATTAGTTAACTGTATTTTTACCATCTTCAGATGATTATATTCAATTTTTGAAAGACCTCTCGTATCGCAGGAGTTTATGATAGCATACTGCGCCTGTAGTTAAAAGTCTTTCCTAAACAGAGGCAAGTCGTCTGAAGATAACAAAAATATGATAAAAGATACGTTTCTGTAATGATGTGGTTGAGCATATATTGCTGATGGAAGCCATAAATAACTATACTTCTTGCTGCTGCTGCTGTTTTTGTTGTGGTGGTTGTTGTTTGTGCTCTCCAGTCCAGAAATTCCTCTCTCGGTGGACAGCATTTTTCTTAAACCTGTTATTTTTTTATTAGTTTTCTTATTGCTGTAGCCTTCTCCTTATATTTTTATTTAAATTTTTCCTTTGTTCTTCTCTCATATTTACTGCATTGTTATTCTCTCGGTGGTCTACTTTAGTGTTTAAAACGCACCAGTCGAAGTGACGGCCTTGCGTAGGTTTGATCCCTAAGAGGTGGCTGTTGGGTTTCCGAACATGTAATACCCCCAAGGGGAACAAGCTGGTCATCTACCTTGAAAATATTGGACAAGAAGACCTCGTCTTGGACCCATACACCTCGAAGGGCTTAAATCAGTTGGCTTTTATAGGTTTTTAATGGCGGTAAAATGGGACTGAGTACTATTTATTTATTTATTTTTTTATTAGTGTCATCATCATTATCATCATCATCAACATCATCATTTGCATTTTAACACTTTAAGGAATCTCTTTTGAACACTTATTATGGTGTTTGTACATTGCCAGGTGTTATCATGGTTGGAGTTGCCGCCAGAGCGTCGGCCGTCTTTCATCACACTGTATATGCACGACCCGGACAGCACAGCCCACGACAACGGCCCACACTCTCCGCAGGTCAGTCAACTCTCATTGCTGACTCCATTACTGGTTTTCTTTTGTGCAATCCTCACTGGCCGCTGATCATCTCTCTACTTATTTTTATTGTACCACTATTATACTCGATGTGAGTTTTCTTTTCCTTTCCTTTCTTTTCTATTTTCCTTTCCTTTCTTTTCTATTTTCCTTTCTGTCCGATATGAGCACAGACTTGATACACCGTTCCCTAAGTCCCAGCAGTCTGCATACGTACCATACGCCTTCACATATGACCACTTCAACATTAATACCGATCATTAATATTATATACATCCCACGGCTGTATTACTCAAGACTGGTATAATGACATCGGCGAGTCGTACCGGTGAGACTTGTGAAAGATTGCAGAAGGATGTTGCAACTAAATTCAGATTATTAAACTGTCCCCTACCCCAGCGTGGATGACGGACTCTAACACCTTCCAACAGCGGATCCCTAACCATTAAACCACTGCCTCCCCCAAGTGTAGCATGTAAGAATGAAGGAAAATTGCAGGGCTGTGTCTGTGTATAATGCAACGCCCATCACAATGGATAAACGTGTGATTTTAATCACATGAATAAGAAAAGTATATTAAAGAAGGTTGTCCTGTCTATTCACCTTCCGGTAACCGGACCTTCCTGTCAAACTCTGAAAGAAAAATGAGAATAAATGCTATACATTATTAGAATTAACGCGTTACATGTGCCACGATGACTGGTGTGCGTTACCGTGGGCAGAAGAGGGGAGTACTCAGGAGCAGGAAAGATCCCGTGGCTGAAGGTGTTAGGTTAGGTTATAGGTTAGTTTAGGTCAGGTGGCTGAAGGGGTTAGGTTAGGTTAGATCTCTTGGCTGAAGGGGTTAGGTTAGGTTAGATCTCGTGGCTGAAGGGGTTAGGTTAGGTTAGGTCAGGTGGCTGAAGGGTTTATGCTCTGGTAGGTCTCGTGGTTGCAGGGATTTTGTTAGGTCAGGCCATTTAGTTGAAGGTGTCAGATTCATTCATAAACACTTGCCCTCTCCCACTGGCGGCAAAGTGAGACCAAGCTTCTAGAGATCGGATAGGTCGCTGCATTCTCTTTAGTTAAGAAAAACCATTTGTGATAAGTGATTAATAAACGCTGTACCTAACCCCTCCAGTCTGAGACCCTCCCTCCTTCCCTCACAATCTGATTAAAGTAGCCGAGACACAGCAGTAAGAAAATATAAAATACGTCCTGTGGGTGAGGCCCTTCAGATTGTCATGAAACGAAGTCGGCAGAAGTGGACGGTTTAGTGGGGTGACTGGAAAGGGTTGGGGGGGGAGGGGTCAGGAGCGGGGGTTAGTGAAGACTTCACCTGCCCTCCAGTTCTAAAAGTCTTCCCTGAACGGAGGAAAATCGTCTGAAGACAGCAAGAATAGAACAGAAATACATCATCTGCTCCCAGGTTCTTATGACTCACTGTCAGCAAAGTACAGTCATCTGGCGTTAGCTAGAATAATATACTTAATGAAACACGACCACAAGTGTGTCAAGATCCTCAGAAGACACTTCCTTTGTTCCCATGGCGATAGATTTAGCCGAAGCTGATAGAGGCAAAGGGTCTGGAGGAGCTCATAATGGCTCTATTTAAACTCTTCAATTCGAAGTCTTCGTTAAATTGAAGACAATCACGTCGCTGTACCAGAAATGAAATAGGGTGCGTCATCGGTTTCAGGAGATCCGTTTTCGTTTTTATGCATTATATTGTTGTTACGTTCCTCCTGACGAGAGACTGATAAGAGGCAGGTAGATATAGGATAGGATAGGGTAGGGTAAGGTAAAGTAGAGTAGGTTAAGTTGGGTAGAGTAGGATAAGAGAGTGTTGGGTAGATTAAGTTGTTTATCCTTCATAAAAACTTGGCGCGTTTTCCTGGCGGCAGATCGCACAGAAGCTGGTAGAGGTGGACGGTCTGGTGGGGTCGCTGGTGAGGGGGCTACAGGAGCGGGGTCTGGTGTCGTGCGTCAATCTGTTAGTGGTGGCTGATCACGGCATGGCGGACGCTGGCTACAACAGGGTCATCAACATCACACAATACATCCCGAACATCATCAACACAACCAGGTTCTGGGACGGGGCATTTGCAAGATTCGAACCCAGTGACGGAAAGTTAAGTGAGTGTTCTATGATTTTGTGAGTGCAGTGTATGGTCAGTGCTGTGTATGTGGTGGGCGCAGTATATGGTGAGTCACGCGTGTGTTTAGTGCAGCATATTGTGACTGCAGCGTGTGTGATGAGTTCAGAGTATAGTTCAAAGGTAGAGTGAATAAGAAACAGGTAGCCCAGACTGCAATACGATTTTAGAATGAGTAATTGGAATGCTAGAGGCGAATTGTTTGTTGAAGTTGCAGAAAACAGTCTTTGGGTGTTGAATACCTTAAAAAGAAAAAAAAGCGAGTGCATTAAGTGTGGAGGATAAGCTTAATGTGTCTCCGAACCAGTTTTATTTATCTGGTAACACATTATTTTTTTCTAAATGTTACCTTCATTATGTGGAGAGAATGGAGAATGAAGCTCTGACTAAGAGGGTGTATGCAGGTGGGTTGGAGGGAGGGAGAGGGAGGGGGAAGGCTGAGAATGAGGTGGAGGGGAGTTGAGAGGTATATGAGGGAGGGGGGAGTGAGCTGGAGGGAGGGCAGGCAAATGGTGGGTGACAGAGCGACTTGGAGGCGTTTTGTCTGCGGCCACCCTTTGCGGGACTAGGGCGTCGGGCTATAGGTAGATAGAGAAATAGATTATTTTAGCCAAAGTTTTAATATGGTAATTTTTGACATTTGTTTTCTCAGAACCAGTTTTATTTTTGTCTGATAACTGACATTATTTTTTCTTGAACATGTTGCTTTCATTTTATTATATATGGTAATTTTCAACATTATTTTGCTCATGGTAGCCCACACTTGATATTTTCTAACATGCCACTTTCTCGTTCTTTTCTGAACCTATATTTTTACCCGGTAATTTCTTACTCCACTTTTTCCAAACCTGGTATTTCTGTATTTTCTTAACTATTTTGGTGTATGATAATTTACTACATGATTTTTTTTAAAGCCAGTTACTTTTCTGCCTTTAAAATTATACTTGGTAATTGCTGACATTATTTTTTCCTAACTAATTACGATTATTTTTTTTTTCAAAACGTATTATTTTCTGGCAATTTTCGACATTTTTTTGACCTTTTTTTTTTTTCTAAATTCACATTTTTATTTGATAATTTTCGACATTATATAAATATATATATATTTTTTTCTGAACCTATACTGTATTTTTGTCTGGTAATTTCTGGCATTACCCTCAGCCTATATCATTTGTTAACTTTTGGCTGTATTTAAATTTTGAATATACATGATATGGTATTATTTTTTTTGCGTCATTTATATTTCAGGCAGTAAGTACGAGATGATGGAGGCGTTATCCTGCCAGAGGCCTGAGATGAGGGTGTATGCGAGGGAGACACTACCCGCCAGGTGAGAGAGAGAGAGAGAAATTGTTAATAACCACTCCGACTCGAGAATGTCTTTCTTATTTTACTCTCTGTGCTGCCAGACGATTTTATTGAGCTAAAACACACACACACACACACACACACACACACACACACACACACACACACCATCAACCAGTTTCATGAAGGAAAATAATAAATTCAACCCATTTGCAACAAGAAGACTAATACATAGACAACAGATGCTATATGTAATCACCAAGAGCTCAGTTGACATTGACAGGTACATAACGCTGTGGCACCCAAATACCTGGGCAACTCCACTGTCAGCTCCCACCCTATCTACCGACAGAAGGATGGTGGACAGCTGAAAGACAACTTCAGCCTGTTGTCCACCGGGTTCACGTATATCGGAGCCTAGAATCACAACAACAAACACATTCACCCAGAAGTCGTCACAGTCTTAAATACTACATATATCAGGCAAACACTGACATCTTTTGATGCACCATCTTTCCTCGAATCATCAAAGAATGGAATCATTGCCTGTTTCGTATACTGTGCAGGGGAGTACAAAGGCAAGCAAACAGCAACAAACCTGTTGCTTCATTCGAGAATGTCTGTTATAGGAGAGGTTATGACTGTTGCAACTATTCCATGAGTGAAAGGCAAGGGTAGGAAAGCAGGAAGGCTCACTCTTGACATTTATAAAATATGAATCACCAGCCATTATATTCCTTCCCCCGAACGTTAACCCTCCCGTATGACCTCTTCATACAGTGCTGTCCATGAGCAGCCCTCGGTAGATATTCCCTGTATCATTATTGTTGACCGTCAGGTGGCACATGGGTCGTCAGCGTCGTGTGGAGGGTGTGGTGGTGGCGCTGGACCCCGGGTACACAGTGGCGGGGGACGACACATTCACACCAGACCTTGGAGAACACGGCTACGACAATTATTTCCACTCCATGAACGTGAGTACTCCAGTGACCAGTGCATTAACGCATAATATATCGTACAGCCAGTGTTATTAGTTTTAATATTGCATGATACATTGTTACTTTCCAGCCTCATGTATCATATCAATGAGAGTCATCCATGGTGAGAGAAACGCATCCAGCATTTATGGTTAACCACCTAAAGATAGTGAGAAATGGAAATGGTAAACTAATAGTGAAACTTATCGCCCTGGGTGTACCGTATTATGTATTATAATGTGTTACTATGTACTGTTTTTGTATTTATACCCGATTGAGAGCGGACATTATGAGTTTGTATGTGTTAACACAATAACTAAAAAGTTTTCATCTGATTTTAGGCAAAAATGGTGGAAATTGAGGGATCGCCAGTGAGAAAATCTATCGTTTTTACAGCAATAGGTCAGACGTCAAGGTCGCAGGGCTAGGTCAGACACTGCCCCAGGAAAATTAGCTTAAACAGTTTCTGTCAGACTAGTGCCAAACTTGGTATAATTGTTCAGGTTAAGGCAAGAAACAAGTGAGTCACTTTTTGTATACTCTGCAAGGTCAAAGTTCGACCCGTGTATCTGTATGTGAACAAATTATTTTTTAACTGATTTGCGCCAAACTTGGTAAAAGTGTTGAGGATCAACCAAGGGGTTGACCTATAATTTTTCAGAACAGTAGGCCAAAGGTCAAGGTTACATGACGAAGTCAACTAAAAACAGATTTTATCCGATTGAAATCAAACTTTGTGGAACAAGTAAGGGTAAGGCAAGAGTAAAGGATTCAGAATATTGGAGCAGTCAGTTAAATGTCAAGGTCACAGGGAAAGGTCAAAGGTCAAGGTCATATGGCAAGATCAACTTAGGCAGTTTCGATTTGATTTAAACCAAACTTTGCGGGAGGGCTCAAGGTAAAGCAAGGATGAAGGAATTCGATTTTGAGAGCAGTCGGCAGAGGTCAGGGTCGCAGGGCAGAGTTAAATATTTGGCTCTTAGATTAATTTGAGGGAGCACGGGTATTGCAGTGCCTGATTTCTCCCTGCTCATTCTCGTAGCTGCCAGACTATTTAAATTAGCTTAGGAGAGCATCCTGATAGTAAAAGAGTTAATGAAAATTATATCTTCCCTTATTAGATCGACGACTGTAATCTCTCTCTTGAAGTGAATAAATTTATCTGGGGATACTGAGAATGAAATGAAACTAGAAAGTGCGGAGAGCGCATACCTTCGCCAACGCCAAAAAAAAAAAAAAAAAGTATGATTTCCTGCCGTAATTCCTTTTTCCTACCAGGCAAATAGTTTTACGGTCCGGCATAGTCAGTTACTTCTACGGTTTTAATTTGCCCTGCAATAAAGTCTCAGAGAGGGAGTACACCCGCCAACACCAGTAAAATTTGATTTTCTCCGTGCGGATCCAGATCCGGATCCACCTCAAAATCTAGTCAGCTCTTCCTTGACCCATTGCCTGCCTGTCCACCAAATTTCACTGAAATCCGGTCACAACTTTTTTAGGAATCTTGTCTGAATACATAATCTCCTCCAACTTCATTAATGGAGGTCAAAATACGCATCATTGATAAGGAGATAACTATCTGTTTACGATAGAATATTTTTCATTTTAATCTGGCTACCACTGGGAAATATTCCTCAAATTAAGAAGGATCTCTGTTAGTGAGTGTACATCATGAAATCTATGTCCAGTCTCCCAGGTTTTAAGTATTTCAAACTGAATAAAATCACCTGGAAATAACACAGATAAAATAGAGTTAACCTACCTTTCTCTTAATGAAGAAGTTTATAACACGGGTCCATATCTGAATGTATTTGTGTTTCAGGCCCTGTTTGTTGGCCACGGTCCTGACCTGAAGCGAGGGTACGAGGTTGAGGCGTTCCACAACACCGAGCTGTACAATCTGATGTGTGACCTGATGAAGATTAAGCCCGCGCCAAACAACGGCACGTGGGGGGCTCTACATCACCTACTGGCATCACCACCACCACCACCACCACAACCACCACCTCACGTGAGTCTCCATCACAACCATCACTACCACCAATACCATCACTAGCATCCATTGCCATCTCCACCACCATAACCACCACAACACAGGAGTCCTCTATAGCCATCACCACCACCACAACCACTACAGTCTCCATCACCACATCCGCCACCACCACCACCCCCTCATGTGAGTCTTCACCACTTCCATCACTACAACCACAGTACACCATTTTGCATCAACAGATACTCTTGTTTCACCTTTGGCTAACTTGGCTCACGATATAATATGCCCAGGTAAAATAAAGTGATAAATAAGTAAATAAATAAATAAATAAAATGACAACACAGGAACAGTTATTTATGTAAACGTTTTGGTGCCAGACTGCTTTTTGGACAACATTAGCACATCATTATAACACATTTTAGCCATCTTTATGTATACTGTTTCCGTAAACGATTTACACTGGTGTATACTTGCTGCTGAACAAGTATTCGTGAACGGATTTATCTGCATAACTGACCGTCAGGCTTCGTTTCCCTTCCAATAATTCTGTATACCTTTTGTAAGTTATCTGTCT
>JAGKTI010001200.1:6225-17560 GCA_018397915.1 Birgus latro
TTAAGACCCCATTCACATAAATAATTGGCACAAACATGAATTAATCGAATTTTAACCCCAAAATTATGAATTTGAGGTGAGTAAGGCAGAGGTGTTCACGAGTTGGCAGCTTAGTGTAAGTATCGGACGTGGCAGTCACTATGAAAATCATCATTTCTCATATCTTATGCACTAAAATATGGGATACAAAGCATCAGATAAATAAATTGTTACCAGAAAAAGAGTTAGGTATGGCAAAGGTGTTCACTGTTCACCAACAGCACTGATCATTCTTGACCCTAACCTAACCTAACCTAAATCAGAAAACCACCTACCTACCTCCCTACCGGACATGCATAGCACTTAATTAATACCCCATTCACATAAATAATTGGTACAAATCATGAATTAATCAAGTTTTAACCCAAAAATGATGATTTTGAGGTGAGTAAGGCAAGGATGTTCGCCAGCTGACTACATAATGATCGTAAGGAAGTGACATGATTATTACTGAGAAAATCACCTTTTCACAGCCTATGCACTCAAATATGGGACACATAGCATGAAGTAAATAAAATGTAACCAGAAAAATTATGATTTAGAGGTGTGTGGGGCAAAAATGTTCACCAGTTGACTAGATAGTGAACATATGTAAGAGACATGGCAATCACTGAGAAAATCACCTCTTTCACAGCCTGTGCACTCAAATATGGGACACAGATTATGAAGTAAATAAAATGTAACCATAGAATGAGGATTTAGAAGTGATTATGGAAAATATTTAGCAGTTTTTTTTTTTTTTTTTTAATGTGTCCGACTCTGGGCATAGGCTTCACAGCCTGCTATCAAGGCCCAGTCGTCCTCCTACAATCTACATGTCACCACTTCGGCGCTTAACACCCACCGTCCATATTGAATACATGCTAGGGCTGTCTCATACAGGACTGGTGTATTGGTATTAGCGGGGTCATTTTTACGACATGTCGGCGGGTCTTCTGGTAGATCAGTAAAGCCTGATTTAATGAAATTCAAATCCTTAAACTGTTCCCTGCACCAGCGAGGATTCGAACCTGGGTCCCACGGGACTGCAAGCCAACTCTCTATCGATCGAGCGAGTTGACAGTGTTTACTTACAGTCCATGATTGTTGTTTACCCCCATCTCTAAGGTTTTTACAGTGGTCATAATTACTCTTGAAGCATGTCCAGTAATCCAGTGTTTGACTACACTTAATCCTTTTTTGATCATTTAAACAAGAACGAAAATACCGCAAACGATCGGACAGCCATCCACTCTTCACGTGAGTTGAGACAGAACTAATAGAAGGGAGACTGGGCGGGAAGGGAGCTAGTTGGCGCGCGCGGGAAATTCAAACTTACACGGTCGGATAAAATCGGATTTTTTTTTGGGGGGGGGTGCCATCAGCCCACAATGTCCGAATAGTGATGTATCCGGATAGTGGACGTCCGGATAGTAGAGAGATTACTATATCATCTTCAAACAACAGAACAGGAAGTTTCCAAATGCTGCCCTCTCTCATTAGGGCTGCTCCAACATCCACTGCCCTGCCTTGTATCTCTTTTATAACCCCACTCATAAACAAATTGAACAGCCATGGAGACATGACACATCCTTGTTTCAGTCCAACATTCAGAAAAAAAAATTACCTCAGTTCATCATACACACGTACTGCAGCCTTAGCACCCTCGTACATACTTTTCACGGCATTCAACAGCTTCCCATTTACTCCACATATTGTAAATATTTTCCACATTTCCTGTCTACCCAGTCTGTCATATACCTTCTCCAAATCTTTGAAGGCTGCATACAACTTCATTCCCTCCTCTAGAAACTTTTCTGCTATAGACCAAAAGATGAATATCTAATCTACACAACTTCTTCCCTTCCTAAAACCTCCCAGTCTTTCTCCAACTAATTCCTTTGTTATTTCCCCAACTTTGTCAGTAAGTATCCTACCATCTAATTTTCCTCTTACACTAAGAAGAGAAATGCCCTGATGAATACCACACACTTCTTTTTACCCATTTCCCTTGTACTCAAGGATAATTACACCTGACTTCCAATCCTCCGGGACTCTTCCTTCCGTCCATGCCAATCTGTACATCTTCCATATCCTTTCTATTATTATCTCTTCCCCATGCTTCATCATTTCTCCACACACTTCATCAATTCCTGTAGCTTTCCCCATGTTGGCTGTCTTCATTGCTTCCACTACTTCCGTCCTACTGATTTCTTCCCCCTTTGTCACCTCCCTCCTTCTCTCAGCCATTCCCCAGTCACTTATACTCACATTACTTTCATTCTCTGTGTTTAGCAATTCCTTAAAGTATGTTGTCTCCATCTGCTCACTTTTTCTTCCTTCTCCACAATCAATCTACCATTTTTCTCTTTCACTCCCCTGTCAACCCCTTTATCACCCTGTCTAGCTCTTTTCTTCCTTCCAGAACATTTCCTTATATTCTTTCCACTCAGTGCTCAAATTCCTTCCAAATTCCACGTCCACTCTCTTCTTAGTCTCACTTACTAGTCTTGTCACTTCTGTCTTCCTCTCTACATAAAACTCTCTCTTCTGTCTCTCAATTTCTTCCATGCCTCTGCTTTCTATCTACCCATTATTTACTTTCTTCTTCTGCACCACAGCTTGTCTTCATTCTACCATGCAGTTCCTTGCACCCCCTTTCATCTTCTCTTCACTCCACGCACCACCTCACGTACAGCACAGATTTCTTCTGTGAATATTTTGCACACATCTCCCACCCTCCCCATCCACTCTAAATCTTATTTACATGATCGCTCCACCTTTTCTCCTTTATATTCTGCCTTTTCTCCATCCTCTTGCAACCTTTCTACCCTCCGTGTATGGACTACTTCCTCCTGTCCTTCCCTCCTATTCATTTATTGTACTTGAGCCTTGACTTTCACCATCACCAAGTGGTGGTCCGACAGTCCACTCCCCCAACCTTTGTATGCTGTTGAATTACATACCTTCTCATTCTGTCATCCACACACACATGATCAGTCATTGCTTTCCCTTCAGTTCACCACCCACCGTATTCATCACTTTCCATGTAGAGCTGTGGATCATTTTGTGTCTAAAGTTGGTATTAGCTATCACCAACCCTCTCCCTGCACAAGAGACTCATATATATAATCGTATTTATCAAATCAGTAACTAGCTCCACTCCTGTATCTCCTGAGGCCTTCAGCATTTCAGCAGTCAACCTAGACACACCTGCCACCTTCCCGACTTGTATCCTGTTTATCGCCCTGCTCACAGTGACTTCAAAAATGGACTTTCATGGGAGATGTTGTTTGCTAACGATTTGGTGTCGATTGCAGAAAATGAAAGGGAAGCGGAGGAAAGATTTAGGAAGTTGAGAGATGGTACGGGGCACAAGGGCTTAAGAGTAAATGCAGATAAAACAAAAGTGATGATATCTAGGGCTGGGGGTGGTACTGTCAAAGAAAAGGGAGAGTGGCCATGTGCAATTTGTCTCAAGGGCGTGGGAAGTAATGCCATCTTGTGTAGTGTTTGTGATAAGAGGGTGCATAAGAGATGTAGTGGTATTAGAGGTAGACTGTGAGATAATGCTGATTTCATGTGTGCGATGTGTCAGGGAGAGCATGTGGATATTGCTAGGCATGAAAGGATTGAACTTGCTGGTGAGTCTCTTGAGTGTGTAGAAGAGTTTTGTTATTTGGAAGACATGTTATGTGCTGGAGGTGGGGCTGGTCTGTGGCTTGAGTGAGGAGTGGTTGGAATAAGTTCAGGGAGCTGTTGCCTTTCTTGACATTGATTGGGCTCTCCCTCTGTGCTAAGGGATCTTTGTATGCAGCATTTGTTAGGAGTATAATACTGTATGGTAATGAGTCTTGGGCAGTAAAGGAGGAGGATATTTGCAGGCTCAGACATACAGAAATGGCAATGATTATGAGGATGTGCAGTGCATCATCTTTGTGTGCCAGGCCAAGGGGGACTAAGTTTATAATGAAAGAGTTGAGAGGTAGGATGGGACTGGAGTGTATTGGTGTTGTGATAAGGAGAGGTAGATTGAGATGGTTTGGACTTGTGGATAGAATCGAGAATGATAATTGGGTGCAGAAAATGAGAAATGTTAATGCTGGGGGTAGGGTAGCGAGAGGTAATCGAAAAAGACATTGGACAAGGTCATTGAGTGTGATCTCAGGGTTAAAGGACTAGGACCACTGGGACTTGGGAGTAGGCCCTGCAGCCTTTGCCCAGAGTCGGACACATAAAAAAAAAAAAAGAAGAAGTTGCTAGAGATCAAGCAGCATGGAGAGCCGCCATTAGGTGACCAAGGCTGACACATGCAAGCATGTTGGAGTCTCTTCAAAAACGAAAGTAAAATAGTAGTAGCATCAGTCAGAGGCCAAGGGCCATACACTGGATCTGCTGACTCACCTTCCCTGTTCCAGTCAAACTCCTCATTCAGCAGGTGGTTGTAATGCTGTCTTCAGGCATCTTCAATATCCTCAGTGTTCACCACTACCTTTCCTTCATCTTTCTTCACACACTGTTCACCTATGAGGTCCCTGTTTTACCTTTTCATCTGATTGCCAGTTTAAATATCATATTCTTCATTTCTACTCTAGGTTATCCTGTAAAGGTCTTTGAGAATCAGATTTTTCCCTGTACACCTCTTTTCTAGCCCTACTCTTGGCAGCCAAGTATTCCTTGTTGTCTCCACCCCTTTTTTATTCCCAGAAAAGCCCTCTTTTCTTGTTAACTGCAGCTTCTACACCCTTATCCTACCAACATGTTACCTTGTGTCTTGGGAGGGCCTCTGTCCACCCACACACTGAATCAGTAACTCTCAGGAGATTGTTCTTGAGAGATCTTTACTGTTCATTAACACTTCGGTCAACAGCTCCCTCTTCAGCCACCACTCTACTCATTTTACTATAGAAGGCATCTCATACTGCTTAGTTTTTCAACTTCCATATTTTCCTTCTAGATGCATAGGCCCTTATATTCATCACTAGCTTCTTAAGGACCATGTCACATATCATTAATTTGTGTTGTTGCACACACTCTTCGCTCCCAGTTACTTTGATATCCCTCACCAACCTCCTACCAATATCAGCCCTCCTGACCAGGAAATAGTCATTCTGAATACTATTGTCCCCTGACTCTTATGTAATCAACCTACTCTCTAAAATTCATGTTGCATACAATCATGTTCATTGCCTCCCCAAACCCGAATATCCTTTCCCCTTCCTCATTTCTCATACCATGTGCGTATCCCCCATGTACCCCTTCATATCACTGAGCTGGTTCACCAACATGACCATTTAATCCCCTCCCAAAACTACAGTCTCACCATCCCCCATACTTTGTACCATATATGTTAAGTCATATCAGAATATATCTTCTTCTACATCATCCAAGTCAACCTGTGGAGCATACACCGATATAAATGAGAAGGTAAGCCTACAGAACAAAATTTTCACTAGTATAATCCTTTCAGTCACTTTCATTACATTCATGACATATTCCACCTATTTTTCTTTAACCAGCACACCCACACGACCATATCTATCTGTCCTTCCCTACCAAAATACAGCATCTTATACCGACAGTCTCTCTCTGGCTGATCCTCTTTTATACCCAACCTCCTGTACACAGGCACCATCCACCCACCTCCTACTCTTTGCTTCAGTCATTTCCCCTGCCCTGCCCTTCAAGCTACCTGCATTCCAAGATGCCACTGTGATCCTGTTGGGTGATTTAGTATCATCAGGCTTCCTCTTTTTCTGATTTTTTGCCATGTCATATAATATTAAATACAGGGGGGGGGAGAGACCACAGGCCCTGCCCACCCACACAGTTCCAAGTCCAGGCATGGATCCTGGGACCCATAGCCCACCTGCCATGACCAGTTGTTGTGGCAGTGGCCTCAGAGCATCCTGCCAGTACAGCTACAGGGACATCCTCCAAGTGCACCTTGGCACTGTAACTGCTCTGCCATTGTACACCCACTGACAGGGCAGCCTCCTCGGGTGCTACTACTGGGTTTGGGCCTCTTTCTGTTGGGCGGAAGCGGCAGCCTCAAAACTGCAATGCCCTGTATCCTCTAGCACAGATCCGAGCCCCATCCCATCCCATCCCGGTTCCAAAAACTACAGTGGTGGAGCCCATGTCAGACCTCCCCTCAATAAGTCCACCACTAGGTAGCAAGGGCAAAATTTTTTCTGGGTGCATGCCCTTGCTGGTGTCAACCCCCGTGACGTAGTAGTGTACGTTACGTGATATGTAAAGCGCAAGTAGAATTGCAAGTAGAGTTGTGCCTGAGATGGTTAGAGAAATTGTTTGGAGAGTATCCTGGTCTACTCTCCATGTTAATGTCACACTGAAAAGGTCAGCAAAGGGGGATGGTCAGAATATTTTGGTGGCTAACGAAACTGGAACACTAGCTGTCCCTGTCGTCAGCATTCCCATTCCACTTGGGAGTACCACTCTGATTGGCTTGTGCCACGGCCTACCCCATATATTTAAAAATTGTATATCAATGTTCACAGTGTAAAAATGTAGTTATAGTCTTGTTCATAACACTGAGCAAGTATTTAGAAAGCCATTGATGTATGGCTTTGGCCAGTAAAGCAGATTTGTGGCAAAACTGGTCGAAAAACAAAAATATTTACAAGGCTGATGGTGTAGTCTGGATGATGATGTGGTGTGACTGTGTGTTCTGGATGATGATGTGTTTGTTGTTTGGTACATACAGGTACAGTAGCCTTGTGTCCAATAAGTGCGTGTTTCTTCAGTACTAATCACCTTTAGTACAGTAACACTCAAAAATTTAGTAAAGAAAAAAAATAGTTTAATACGGAAAACTTACATTTGTACGGCATAGCTGTGCATGAAATCTGAGGAGTTTCTTTTTTTTTGGGGGGGGGGGGCATTATTCTGGGCAGCTGAGAGGTGTCAGTTAATGAAAACATGCATAGGCTGGGGAGAGGTGCTGTCACCGATCATCAATCTCCTTGTCCTCGCCAGCGTGCTAACACCAGAATACCATGTTGAACAATACTTTTTTTTTTTTTAATTCATCATGCCAAATTGCAGTTTTGTATGGTTATCTCTTGTTATTTACAGCATTCCAATGATTCTTGTACATCAAGTTCTACATCTTATGTGATCTAAATAATTTTCTCCATAAGGTTTATTATTTGTCCAGTATGGAATTAGTCCAGTACAGCAGTGTTGTCTGATCTATTTACCATACTGGTTGCAGGGCCACTATATATGGCATGTTTGTTGTGGTCATGACAGACTTGTGGGAGTCATTAAGGGTGACTCTAGGGAGGTTCCTGACCATAAGCCATTTTCTCAGAAGACTGTACTTCCCATAGTATGGATTCCCACAATGCAGTTGAAGTGAGTGATAAATTAGATGTGTTATGGATGAAAAGACTGTATAGCTCTAGTACATCATGCAAAGTGGGGCTTCCACCACATCCCACTGGGGAAGTGTTTCATGGATTGCATATTTTGAATGAATGGACCAAACTTTGACAACTGTGAGGGAAGGTCAGTTGTGAGGCATTTTAACTGGAGGCAAGACAGTCCACCCTGTCCTCTTCTCTGCGGTTGTGGGATTATTACTCCTGTCACCAGTGAAAATGACTTGGTGGTGCTGGTATGGCTGAAAGTTTCATCCTTGTGATGCTTCCTAAGTTATTTACCATTTTCATTTTTTTTTTCTCTCTCTCTCCAGTAGTAGTAGATAACTGTCTCTTGTTTTTGTTGTTGTGGGCTTTGACTCAGTTGGACATGAACCCGGTGGACCGCAGTCTGAAGTGGCCCTCCTGCAGTCCACCATCATCCATTTTGAAGGAAGAAGGACTTGAAGAATGTTCTTATAATTGGGCAGTGTAGCCTCATGGTTATGTCAATGCCAACACATAAAAGCACTCCTCTCTAGCACCAGATAACTATCTGTTATGAGTTAATACATGTACCATACTATTATACAGGGAGTGTCCATCCATCCATTCATTATCCTATTCTTTTCATCCCTTTAAGGAACATAGGGACTCAGGGCTAAGCCACTCAGTCCCATCATTTAAGATGAAGGTTACCAGCCCCATTCATCCCTGAGTGGTATTATGTGAACAGTAAACCCCATCCATCCCTCATATGTAAACCTCTATGGACTCAATCTTGTTGAAATGCCTTAACCTGCAAGATTACCATGAGTCATTTGGTTATGTGGTTATCATCCAGAATAGCAAGTGGTTTCATGGGTTACAGTAAACTACAATAATTGCTTTGTCACTGAGTGTGGAATCACCTGAAAGCAACATTGAGTGAATGGATGGTGGGACCCCCTGCCTACCACAACCAAGGACATGTTTTCCATTTTCTTCTGGCACACACTGTACAGTTAAGGGGCTCAAGTGATAATCTAGTGGTGCAACGCATGAGTCATAGTTAACCTGAGAACTATTAGTTACATTCCGGAATGCCCAGTGTTCAACTGCTACTTACATCATGGCAGTTGAGCCATAAATCATTGTTTCTGCACTTTGTTGTGAAATGTGTTCACAAGTTTATTTGTAAGTCAAATGGAGGCATGTAATTTACCTAATCATACAGTAACATAGAGTCTTTCATGTCATAACCCTAAAATCAGTTTCAGATAAAATGACAAATGCTGATTGTTTGCAGATGGTGCTGTATTGTTAAGTGAAGACAGAGGGGAACTGCAGTGCTTGGTGAATGAGTTTGAGAGAGTATGTAAGAAACAGAATCTAAAGGCGAGTGTAGGGAAGAGTAAAGTTGAGGTCTTTGAGAGAAATGAAGTCACTGACTGCACAGTGAGCTTGGATGGTGAGGAAATTCAAAATGTGAGTGCATTTAAGTAGTTGAGTAGTGTGATGAGTAAGGATGGAAGTTTAGAGGATGAAGTGCTTGAAAGTGTACAACAGGGTAGAAAGGTTGCTGTTTTTTTTAAAGCAGTGGTAAGGAATAGGGAATTGAGCAGGAAGTAAAAGTGTCACTGCATGATAGTATTGTGATACCAACTCAGCATATGGAAGCAAAGCTTGAATTGGTGGAAGGACACAAGTCAAAAGTGAGAGCAGTAGAAATGAGTTATTTGAGGGGAGCATGTGGAGTTACATGGAGAGACAGATAGACAAATGAAGAAGTGGAGAAACATTGTGGTGTGGATGTAGTTATGATATAAAGTATTAAGAGAAATACATCGAGGTGATTTGGCTGTGTGGAATGGATGGAGAGCAAGAGACCAATGAGGAGAGTGCATGTGGGTAAGGTGGAGGGAGGGGTAGACTGAGGATGAGATGGAGGGATGGAGTGGAGAGGTATATGAGAGGAGGGGGTGTGAGCCTGGGGAAGGGCAGCAGAATGACAGGGGACAGGGCAACATATGGAGGCTGTTTGTTTGTAGCCACCCCTTACGGGATTATGGTGTCTGGCTATAGAGAGATAAATAGATCCCCCCCCCCGAGTAATGGCATGGTTGGTATTCTGGCACCATAACTTTAGATATCCATAGTGCCTAAACTATAGCACATTATGACCTAAAAATTTAGGAACATATACTTCATTACATTCTCCATCAATCTGTAAGAGCATAATTGGAATATGTACTAGAAACTTAAAAAGGATTCCTGCCCCCCCCCCCAACACACACACACAGCATAGAGGTTCCTTGAATCCTAATGGCGCAGTTGATGGCTTAAAGTCATGTGCTGTATGTTGTCTGAGATGCAGCTGTAGGCTTTTGGTAATGTAGTGCCACTGCAAGTGAAGACCAGTCACCTAATAGTGTACAATCTGGCCAGCAGTCTAGCTTTGAATTCATTCTCTTTATCGGGGGTTATATAAGACTCTGTTACTGTACTGCACAATTGTGTACTATTTGCTTTGACATTAACCATTTGATATTGTTATATGGTAAGGTCGTGGTCATAAAAGATTGAGTAATTTTCTTCACTAAATGGCTAATTTGTTTCATTCATTCATTCATTCATCATCCAATCCTATGTTGCCCCATGAGGAGCGTAGGAGCCTGGGGCTAGGCAAATTGGTCCTGACATTTAAGATGAG
This sequence comes from Birgus latro, assembly GCA_018397915.1. NCBI lineage: Eukaryota > Metazoa > Arthropoda > Malacostraca > Decapoda > Coenobitidae > Birgus > Birgus latro. Next base: position 16,321 of record JAGKTI010001200.1, read on the forward strand.
AGTGACCAGCCTCACTCATCCCTGAATGGCATTATGTGAGCAGTAAACCCCAACCATCTCTTGGATATAAACCTTCACCGGCTCAATTTGACTGGAGTGCCGTAATTACCCACTAAACCACCAGGCGCCAAAATTTGGTTATATGGTTACCACCCACCATAGTAAATGGTTTCCTGGTGTAAAGGAAACCACTGGGCTTATCACTTAGTGTAGAGTCACCCACAGGCAGAAGGAAGAAGAAAGAATGGAGGGAAGAAAGACAGAAGAGGGAATGTAAAGTCACCCATAGGCAGAAGTTGTATTTAATTTCTTTGTCTTATGTACAATATCGGTACTGTATTTTCTGATTTCATTATATGTTATTCTTTGTTTCATGTACAGTATTTCTTTATTTCATCATATGCTATGTCTTTGACTTGTACTGTACATCATTTATTTTATTTCAGTTAACAAGGCAAAGATATACTATGGATTACTGAAGGAACCTGAGCTGCCCAATCTTGCCATGGAGGAAGAGGAGGGTGAAGAGGAGGGTGATAAACCCAAAAAGAAGAAACCCAAGAAAGATGCTCTGCAAAAAAATAAGAAAAATGATCCAAATGCTCCACCCAGCCACAGAATACCACTGCCAGAATTGTGAGTAAATTTTTATACCGTGAGTTTGGGATGGAGAGGTATACTTTATGTAGTTTTGCATGTTTCTTTTTATTATGATTATTTTCTCTGCACTGAGTGACAAGCCAAATGGTTTCCTGTGACTAGGACACCATTTACTACGCTGGGTGGTAACCATATAACCGGGGTTTGTAGCAGGGTTAAGTGACCCCCAGATTCCCCTATCCAAAATCACTTAAATCGTGGCAGTCGGTTCAGAGAGCCTCGGAGGGCCCAATACCTGCCCAGGGCCCCAACCAAATGGGCAGATTCACATGGCCATGTGGAATGTGAGAGGTGTGAATGAGGAGAGCAAGAGGGTGGAAGTGATGAATGTGTTCAAGAGTGCGAGATATGCCGTGATGGCATTGTGTGAAACAAAGATGAAAGGGTGTGAAGTGGAAGAGTGGGAGGGTGTGAAATGTGTAAGATCGGGAATGAATGGGCGAGGAAGATGCAAGGAAGGAGTTGCTTTGTTGATGAATGAGGTGTGGCAGAGTGGAATGAGAGACTACAAATGTGTCAGCTCGAGGTGTATGTATGTCAAGTTCAAGTTTGAGAAGGTGAAAGTCGTAGTGATTGTAGC
>JAGKTI010001200.1:26215-39829 GCA_018397915.1 Birgus latro
TTTTTTGCCGACGTCATTCTTTTTCGCGTTAAGTGAAGTAGGGTCAATACTACCCTCCCCTGTGATGCGAAATGAGCTGACGCTTTTTCAACGGGAGCTGGCAACCCTGCTTGATAGGTTTGGCACCACAGGAGCAGGCTCAGTAATGTTTGGGCAGCCACAGGAGGAGGATTGTCTCTGTGTGTGATGCACCACGAGGGCATGTTTTGACTCAAATAACACAGTTATTTGGTTACCTACCACATTCTCATCATGCCTAAAGTAACCACAAGCAAGGACAAACGTGTGGAAGTGATTACTTTATACAAAGCTGGCCACAAACTCCCATTTATTGCAAATCAGATGGTGTTAGACTGAGGACAGTGCAGAGACTGGTGAAGCGGTTCAAGGACAGTGGGGAGGCCATTCCTCCCACTCCACTTCCCAAGCCTGGGAGACCTCGTAAGACAACCTTCAGGACCCGTCAGCTGATCTCAAGGCAAGTTAGCAAGGATCCAAGGCTAACAGCACGGGATTTAAAAGAAAAGAACCCACAGTTGCTGGCAGATGTGTCTGTCAGAAGTGTGCAGCAGCTGTTGCATGACGATCTGGGCTACAGGAGTTTTTGTGCTCGTAAAAAACCACTGCTAACTGCACTTCAGAAGAAAAAGAGAGTAAATTTTTGTAAGAAATATCTTGCCTGGAGTGAGGAGCAATGGAAAACTGTGCTTTGGAGTGATGAGTCAACATTTACTGTCACTGGTACCCCTTCATCACGAGTGTACCGCAAACCAGGCAGTGACCCCCTGGATCCTAAGTACACTTCCAAGTTTGTTAAATACCCAGCCTCACTCATGGCTTGGGGCTGCTTTACATATTATGGTGGTGGTGAGTTGGTAATTCTACCTGCAAATGAAAAAGTGAACCAGAACAATTATTTGGAGCTCTTATGTGATGTTTTAAGTGACTCTTTTGATAAAACCAAGGCAAGAGTATTTATGCAAGATTCTGCCCCTGCACATGTTGCAAAGTCAGTGAAACAGTGGCTAACAGACTGTGAGGTTCCCTTTATTCGAGATTGGCCCGGAAACCGCCCAGATATCAATCCCATTGAGAATTTATGGGCGCACATGAAGCGGCAGCTGCGTAGTATGAACACATCATCTTTGCCTAAACTTGAGGCTCCAGTCAAGCAGCTATGGAGCAGTTTTAGTCCGTCTGTTCTGCAAAACTACGCCATCAGTCTCCCCAGACGCCTTAAGAAGATAATAAAGGTGAAGGGGAATGCCAGTAAATACTAAATTCAATGGTGAGTGTTAATTTATTTGTTTTTCCTTGCTAACTACAAGAATGTTTTCTTTTTTTAAGATGGCGTCAACACTTTCTGCACCTACTGTATAAAGGGAATACATTCAGAAAGTGGAGAGTTGGTGTCTGGAAGGATTATAAGTCGGGCAGGTAAAGCCACTGGAAAGTACAAACACTGCTATAATTTGAAGAGGGACTTTGATGGCAGCATTGATTGGATAGATTTGGAGAAGGATCTTAGCGAATGGGAAGTGGTTGATGATGACACAGAAATGCTTGTTCTTTTCAACTCTGAGGCCGTATTATGCGCTAAGAAAAATGAAATTACAAATTGGCAGAATAATGATGTGTATGAGGATGAAGAAGTAGATGATGTTGGGCAAGGTGCCATAACGGTTCGATGGGTTGTGACAGAAAAACTGAAAAATGGAAAGCCTATTGTTAAGGCCCGTTTAGTCGCCAGAGGATTTGAGGAAGACACAGTGGATCTCCGAAAAGACTCGCCTACTTGTTCAAAGGAAGCAGTGTGTTTGGCACTTTCTTTGGCCTCCACCAACCAGTGGGATTACCACACTATGGATGTGAAAGCTGCCTACCTGCAAGGTAACGACATTGAGAGAGTTGTTCATTTATGTCCTCCGTCTGAATATGCAAATGGTTAGTTATAGAGACTAAAGAAAACTGTTTACGGCCTTTGTGATGCTGCTAGGCATTGGTATCTGCGCGTAAAAGATCAGTTGTTGAGTCTCGGAGCTAAAGTGTCATCACTGGGTTCGGCGCTGTTCTCTTGGAGCAACGGTGGCAAAGTCGAAGGCATTGTATGCATCTACGTCGACGACTTCCTTTGGGCTGGTACACATGAGTTCGAACAGCAAGTGATAAATCAGTTGAGTTAAATATTCCTCATCGGCAGTTCAGAATGAAAAGCCTTCAAATACGTTGGTCTCAATGTCATCTCCAACATCGATGGCAGCATAACGCTCGACCAATTCCAGTATGCTTCATCTTTGAAACCAGTCACACTGAGTAAACATCGTGCAGCAGTAAAATCAGGGGAGCTGTCCGAGTCTGAGAAAATGGAGTACCGAGCATTAATTGGGCAACTCAATTGGATTGCCACATACACTTGGCCAGATATTGCCTTTGATGTGTGTGAGTTGAGTGTGAATAGCAACCGAGCTACCGTAGTGGATTTGCATAGACTCAATAAGGTGATCTCAAGGGTGAAGACTGACAACATGAAGCTATACATTCCAAGAATGGGGCCGATTGAGGACTGTCATATAGAGTGCTTTTCGGATGCCTCATTTGCCAACCTTGTAGGCAATGGATCTCAGGGAAGTTTTGTGATCTTCCTACGAGATGCTAGTGAGGCAAGATGTCCTATATTCTGGCAGACAAGGAAGATCAGAAGGGTCGTCAAATCTACCTTATCTGCTGAGGCGTTGGTGCTGCTTGAATGTGCCGAAACTGCTGTATATCTCTCCAACATATTGCGTGAGGTTTCTGGATGTGGAAAGATCAAAATAAAGTGTTTCGTCGACAACAAGAGTCTGGTGGACGCCCTTTACTCCTGTAGGAGCGTAGAAGACAGGAGATTGTGCATTGATATTGCTTTGTTGCGGGACATGTTGGAGCCAGGGGAGATTGATGAGGTATCCTGGGTGGATACATCACAACAACTGGCTGATTGTCTCACCAAGAAAGGTGCCTCGACCGAGCGGCTGCGTGCAGCAGTCAGCCGAGACTAGAAAGTTTATAATACTTCAAGAGACATCACATATCTGTATGTGGCCACAGACTGGGTCTTGATAGTAATTAAACAAAAGTGTATGTATTGGATACATAGTGTGTATCGGGTGTTGATGGTACTCACACAAAAGTCTATTTATTGGATACATAGTGTGTATCAGACGCAAATAGACCATCCAGCTTCGTCCTTGGAATCTTCTGACAAATTAAGAAGAGAGGACGAGAGCGTTAGTGTGTGTGCGCACGCACACACCTGCTAAATCACGAGTGATGACGTCCTCGGAAGGTTCCTGTGGTATGCAACCGGGAGCCTTGGCAGTTCACATCGTGAGGTGGCCGGTGAGTGTGGTTTGTGTAGTTCCTACAGTAGTGAAGCATGTGTAAGGGTTAATGGGTATCTAAGTGATTGGTTCACGATTGGTGTGAGCATGCGGCAAGGTTGTGTGATGTCCCCATGGTTGTTCAATATATATATGGATGGAGCACTGAGAGAAGTAAAAACACGAATAATGGAGAGGGGGATTGCAATGGTAATGAATGGTGATGGATGGAATATCTCAAATCTTTTGTATGCTGATGATGGAGTACTACTTGCAAATACTGGACAAGAACTTGGTAGATCGGTGTAGAGTTTTGCTGATGTCCGTGAGCATCATGCCCTGAGAGTTAATGTAGAAAAGAGTAAAGTGATGGTTATTGAGAGAGAAGGTGACTCCCAGTGTGATGTCACGGTGAATGGAGACAGACTGGAATTGGTGAGAGAGTTCAGATACCTGGGTACAGTGATAGAAAAGAGGAAAATGTGCAAAAGAAGTTGAAAGTAGAGTGACACAAGGAAGAAAAGTAGCTGGTGCAATGAAGGCCTTGATAAGAAATAGAGGCTTAAGTGTTGCAGCTGCATGAGACTTACATGAAGGAGTGTTAGTGCCAACTTTAACATATGGATTTGAGACTATGGTGTGGCATGAAAATAAAAAGTCAAGAGTAAGAGCAGTTGAGATGGGACTGCTGAGAAACGTTTGTGGAGTGCAGAGGGTGGATAGGACACTAAATAATGTGATTCGTGAAAGATGTGGAGTGAGGAAGTTGGTGGACACCAGAATTGAAGAGAGTGTACTGTGATGGTATGGTCATATGGAGAGAATGGATAACAATAGAGTGGTGAAAAAGGTATATCTGAGCAAAATTAAAGGAGGGAGGAGGCGAGGTAGGCCAAGGAGAAGGTGTAGAGATATGGTGGATGAATGTGTGAGGAAGAGAGGTTTGGAAGTTGGTGAGGCTAGGGAACTGACAAGAGATCGAGCTGGCTGGATGAGTGTTGTGAGAAGAAGTGCATGATCAGGGATTTTGGCACCCCTTTTTAACGTGGCAGCATCCGGATTGACTCTATCGGATGTGTTTGTGTGAAGCTACAAAACGTGGTGAATGTTTTTGGTGTATCCGATAGAGCCAGGATTCTGGGGGCTTGAATGATGAGTGAATGGAAGCGTGGCCCATTGGATTGGGCAAATTTGGGCTTGTCTGGATGTTGCTACTCCTCACTCTGCCCTGGCATGGGAAAGGAGGTCCCGATGATGATGATGATGATGATGATGATGATGATTATTATTATTATAAAAAGGGAGTTTTTCTTTTTTCTGGGTTGGTTTGGCAAGGTTTCATTCATTCATTCATCATCTAATCCAGTGTTGCCCCATGAGGAGCATATGACCCTGGGGCTAGGCATGTTGGTCCTGACATTTAAGATGAGAGTGACTAGCCTCACTCATCCCTGAGTGGCATTATGTGAGCAGTAAACCCCAACCACCCCATGGATAAAACCTGCTCTGTCCCAATCCGATTGGAGTGCCGTAATTATCCACTAAACCACCAGATGCCATAATTTGGTTATATGGTTACCACCCAACGTAGCAAATGGTTTCCTGGTGTACAGGAAACCATTTGGCTTGTCACTCAGCATAGTGTCACCTGTAGACAGAAGGAAGAAGAAAGAAAGAAGGAAAGAAAGACGAAAGAGGAAGGAAGGAAATAAGAGAGGAGAGGGCAGTCACCCGAGAGCAGCACTACATCAAGTGAGTGAATGGTGAGTGCCCCCACCTACCACTTGGCAAGATAAAGGTGGGAAAAAATAGGCCCATTTTTTACTCCATGATACCAATATCATTATGAGCAGTGTTTGGTGAATACTACTATTCCTCAGATATGGTTCAGAGTACAGTACAATATTTTAATTTGCTTTGTTCCTGATTGTTAATTTGTTGTTTTAAATGAAAGGGAATATGTATAAGTGTGTCTCACCATGATAGAATGTCTCACTGTTGGGCATGATCAGTTTCCTACCAATTCTTGATAAAGGAAAGTTCAGTATACTGTATTCATTTTTGCATTGCACTTACAGTTGAACTTCCACTGAGTGTCTCATTCATAGTAAGCTAATGAGAATATACAGTAGATACAGCATTTTCACATTAGGTAAATCATCTTTAGTTATGTTTGCTTCTGTTCATGTCCAGTAGATGGTTTGATTTTGTACCTTCATTCTTTAGTAAATGGACTAGAGAATGAAAGTATTGTAGTGTACTGGACAGATTGATGGAACACATTGATTTTATTTAAATGTTTTCCAAACACTTACAGACGAGATATCGACAAATTGGAAAAGGCTAAAGCCTTCAGAGACGCTTTGAAGAGAGTGAATCTGAGCAGAGAAACTCTTCCCTCCATATGCTTCTATACATTTTTAAATGCAACATTAAAGTAAGTAATTTGACATTATTGTTGAGTATTGTACACAATATGAAATTTGATTACTGAACTCAAATATGTTCAGGGAAGAACTGTACTCTACATGATTCCCATGTAGGATATAGATGTAAGAACTAACACAGCATGTATTATTGTTCTCTTTTCATTGTCTCGCAGCTTGTGAATGCCATTGTTCTCTTTATTTATCTTTTTTACCATTAGAAAACCTTGTAGTTCTGTGAAGTATAAATGTCTCAAAATGTTGCTTAATACAAACATGCAGTATGAGGTCTGTCCAGAAAGAAACTGAACTTTTAAATAGCTCTGGTGTGCATGATTGCTATGGGGAAGTGCTGTATAGCAGCAGCTTTGAACTTTAGTCTAACACTAGCCGCATTAGCTGCATTACGCCACATCACCAAGTTATTAAGGTACATGCACTTAAGTGAACGTGTGTTTAGTTTTTATGATGGTAGTGAGGCATGTGTAAGGGTAAATGGTCATCTAAGTGAATGGTTCATGATCAGTGTGAGCATGCGACAAGGTTGTGTGATGTCCCCATGGTTGTTCAATATATACGGTGAGTCCTTGATAAACGAAAACCCGAAGTACAAATTTTTGATGTTATGAAAGTGATGAATATAGGACAAATTCCACAGTACGAAAGTATCTGTCTCAATGATACGAAAAGCGATACGAAAGGAAATACAAAAAATTCCAAACGGGTGCTCGCTTGCGGCAAGGAAACAAACTAACCCCCTCTGGTAAATTTTTTTTCATGCGCTTCTCATTTGAGTCCATGGTTTTGGGACAACTCACCATCAGGTCAGTTCACCATCACGACACTAACAAGGCAATTCGCCGTCAGGACTTTTCACCATCAGGACAATTCCCCATCATTTATTTACATATCAGTTTATTTAGCAAGTATACAGTAATCTCTCTACTTTCCGGACGACCACTATCCGGTTACCTCACTGTTCGGACATCGTAGGCTGATGGTCGAAACACACACACACACACACACACACACACACACACACACACACACACAAACGATTTTTTTCGACTGCATCAGTTTGAATTTCCCGTGCACGCCGATCATCTGCCTTCCCGCGCTCCCCTCCTCCTGCTAGTTGACTCTCAACTCTTGTGAACAGTAAACGGTTGTCGGATTGTTTGCGGTATTTTCGTTCTTGTTTAAACAATCATAATTCACTGTGCTAAGGATTAACTGTAGTTAAACACTGGATTACTGAACGTGCTTCAAGAGCAATTATGACCACTGTAAAAACCTTAGAGGTGGGGGTAATATTCATTAACAACCATCATGGGCATGTAAGTACACTGTCAACTGCTAAATATTTTCCATAATCACTTCTCAATCCTCATTCTCTGGTTACATTTTATTTACTTCATGCTTTGTGTCCCATATTTGAGTGCACAGGCTGTGAAAGAGGTGATTTTCTCAGTGATTACCATGTCTCTTACATACGTTCACTGTCTAGTCAGCTGGTGAACATTTTTGCCCTACTTACCTCTAAATCATAATTTGCTGGTAACAATTTATTTATTTGATGCTTTGTGTCCCATATTTTAGTGCATAAGATGTGAGAAATGATGATTTTCATAGTGATTGCCATGTCCGATACTTACACTAAGCTGCCAACTCATAAACACTTATGCCTTACTTACCTCAAAATCATCATTTGTTGGTTAAAATTCGATTAATTTATGCGTTGTGTCCATTATTTATGTGAATGGGGTCTTAAATAAGTGCTGTGCATGTCCGGTAGGGAGGTAGGTAGGTGGTTTTCTGATTTAGGTTAGGTTAGGTTAGGATCAAGAATGACAGGTGCTGTTGGTGGACAGTGAACACCTTTGCCATACCTAATTGTTAATCATCATTTTTCTGGTAATAGTTTATTTATTTGATGCTTTGTATCCCATATTTTAGTGCATAAGATGTGAGAAATGATGATTTTCATAGTGACTGCCACGTCCGATACGTACTTACTCTGAGCTGCTAACTCGTGAACACCTATGCCTTACTTACCTCAAATTCATCATTTTTGGGTTAAAATTCAATTATTTCATGCTTTGTGTTCATTATTTAATGCATACAATTGAGAAAGGGTGATTTTCACAGTGATTTCTATGTCTGATACTTACTTACACTTGCTGGCAAGTTGTGAGCACCTATGCCTTACTCTTTTTTTTTTTTTTTTTTTTAATGTGTCTGACTCTGGGCATAAGCCTTACAGCCTGCTATTAAGGCCCAGCAGTCCTCCAACATACCATACACCTCTACATGTCACCACTTCGGTGCTAACACCACCGTCCATATTGGATACATGCTATGGCTGTCTTATACAGGACTGGTGTTCTGATATTAGTGGGGGTATTTTTACAAAGTGTTGGTGGGTCTTCTGATAGATCGGTAAAGCTTGATTTAATGAAATTTGAATTCTCAAACTGTTCCCTGCCCCAGCGGGGATCTGAACCTGGGTCCATTAGGACTGCTAGCCTCCTCTCTACCGATTGAGCCACTGCCTCCCCCTATCACCTCTAAATCATCATTTTTTGGTTAAAATTCAATTAATTCATGCTTTGTGTGCATTGTTTACGTGAAAGGGGACTTAAATAAGTGCTTTGCACGTCCGGTAGGGAGGTAGGTAGGTGGTTTTCTTATTTAGGTTAGGTTAGGTTAGGGTCATGAATGACCAGTGCTGGAGCTTCAGGGCCACTATCTGGATAAGACCACTTTCCTGTCATGCCCTTGGCTCTATTAGGTTGGATAGTGGGAAGATTACAGTATTAGTTTTCGAGTTATATGAGTTATAAAGATGATGGTGGTTTTTTCTTTTTGTAATAAATGTAAAATATGGCATCAGATAGTTGATATTAACGGAAAAAAATATAAATACTGTGTATTGAAACATGAATCAGGTGACGTATGATGTTTCACTTCATCCTTTAACATTAGGCTACATATGAGACATTGGCATTTATATAAATGCCTAATAACCTCCAGTGAACGATCGACATACTCTAAAATTACATGAATAATCTTCATATTGCGTCTACATTCTCAGCTAATCAATAAGTCTCGACCTACTGCATCCAAAAATTACAATAAAAATTACTGAAGACAGCTTTGGGAGATGCCAGATTATAATTCAAATTCGACTACAGCGAGGCAGAAGCAAGTTAATTATTGACTACAAGTGCAAATTATAAGTAATATCCAAAGCCTACACTATTGAATGAACATAGACCTTGATAGTTCCCCATGAAATTAGTTATTATAGTTTTAATCAGTTCTGTCTATCTATCTATTGCCAGACGCCTCAATCCCGCATGGGGTGGCCACAAACAAATCGCCTCCATGTCACTCTGTCCCCTGCCATTTCACTACCATGCTCCCAGCTCACACACCCCTCTCTCATATACCTCTCCACTCCATCCCTCCATCTCATCCTCGGCCTCCCCCTCCCTCTCGCCCCCTCCACCTCACTCACATACACTCTCCTAGTCAGTCTTTCAATCTCCATCCTCTTCACATGCCCAAACCACCTTAACGTGTTTCTCCTAACGCTTCCCATCACGTCCTCAAGCACACCATAACGCTCCTTCACTTCCTCGTTTGTTAGTCTGTCTCTCCATGTGACTCCACATGCTCCTCTCAAATAACTCATTTCCACAGCTCTCACTCTTGACTTCTGTCCTTCCAATAGGGTCCAAGCTTCACTTCCATATGTTAGAGTTGGTATCACAATACTGCCATGTAACAACTTTTTCACTTCCATGCTCACCTCCCTGTTTCTTATCACTGCTTTCAACGAACCAGCAACCTTCCTTCCCTGCTGCACCCTTTCGAGCACTTCACCCTCCAGACTTCCATCCTTACTCATCACACTGCCCAAGTACTTAAATTCACTCACATTCTCCATGTCCTTCCCATCCAATCTCACTGTACATTCACTGGCTTCACTTCTCTCGAAGACCATCACTTTACTCCTCCCTACATTCACCTTCAGATTCCGTTTCTTACACACTCTCCCAAACTCATCTACCAAGCCTTGCAGCTCCCCTTCGTCTTCGCTCAACAACACAGTATCATCTGCAAACAACAGTACAGGGAGTTTCCAAACACTGCCCTCTCTCACTAGGGCCGCTCCGACATCCACTGCCCGACCTTGTATCTCTTTTATAACCTCATTCATGTACAGATTGAACAACCATGGAGACCAGACACATCCTTGTTTCAGTCCAACCTTCAAATGGAAAGAGTCACTCAGTTTGCCATCCACACGCACTACAGCCTTCGCACCTTCATACATACTCTTCACTGCCTTCAGCAACTTCCCATCCACTCCATATATTCTTAATACCTTCCACAAACCCTGTCTATCCACCCTGTCATATGCTTTCTCCAGATCCATGAAGGCTGCATACAACTTCTTGCCCTTCTCTAGAAACTTTTCCATTCAGGATCTAAGAATGAATATCTGGTCTACACAACCTATTCCCTTCCTAAAACCTCCTTGTTCTTCTCCAACTAATTCCTCTGTAATTTCCCTGACTCTGTCAATAAGTGTCCTACCATACACTTTTCCTATTGCACTGAGAAGGCAAATGCCCCTATGAATACCACACACTGCTTTTTCCCCTTTTCCTTTGTACAGAGGAATTATTATACCTGACTTCCAATCCTTCGGGACTCTACCCTCCTCCCAAGCCAATCTGCACACCTTCCACATCCATTCTGTTACTATCTCTCTCCCATGCTTCAGCATTTCACCACACACTCCATCAGTTCCTAGGGCTTTCCCCATTTTAACTTTCTTCATTGCTTCCACCACTTCCATCCTACTGATTTCTTCCTCCCTTCTCACAACCCTCCTTCTCCCTGCCATTCCCCAGCCACTTATACTAGCATTACTTTCATTCTCTTTGTTCAACAGTTCATTAAAGTGTTCTCTCCATCTGTTTACTTTTTCTCCCTTCTCCACTAGTAATCTACCATTTTTATCTTTCACACCCCCACTGACTTCGTTGGCACCCTGTCTAGCTCTCTTCACCTCCTTCCAGAACATTTTCTTACATTCCTTCCACTTTGCACTGAAATTCCTTCCAAATTCCTCATCCACTCTCTTCTTACTCTCTCTTACTAATCTTTTCACCTCTCCCCTCCTCACTACATATAACTCTCTTGTCCGTCTCTTAGCTTCTTCAACGTCCCTGTTCCTCATCCACTCATTATATGCTTTCTTCTTTTGTGCCACAGCCTCTCTCACCTCTTCAGTCCACCATGCTGTTCCCTGAACCCCCTTTCGTCTTCTCTTCACCCCACACACCACCTCACATGCTGCACAGACTTCTTCAGTGAATACCTTCCACAGACCTTCCACGTCCCCCATCTGCTCCAATCTATATTTACCCAATCGCTCCTCCACTTTCCTTTTATATTCAGCCTCCTTTCCATCCTCTTGTAACTTTTCTACCCTCTTTGTAACAAATATTTCCTCCTGTCCTTCCCTTCTTCTCTTCCTCCATCTTGTTTGGATTCTGATGCTGGCCACCACCAAATGGTGGTCAGAAAGTCCACTCTCCCAACCTCTATATACTCTTGCATCCATTACACATCTTCTCATCCTTTCATCCACACACACATAGTCAATCATTGCCTTCCGTTTATTCATTCCACTGTCCTCTCTTCTCACCACTCGCCATGTATACCTATGGATCATTTTGTGCCTGAAGAGTGTATTAGCTACCACCAACCCCCTCCCAGCACACATGTCCACTAAAGCACTGCTATTCTCATCCATCTCTGCAGGCACACCCCACTCACCAGCCACTCCATCCACCTTCTCATTCTCTACTTTTCCATTCATATCTCCAATCAGAAACACTCTCTCATTCCTTTCAAACTTTTCCAAGCAGGCTTCCACATTTGTCCAAAACTCTTCTCTCACTCTACTTACACGATCTTGCGTTGGCGCATACACACACACAATTGCCCACATTTGTAGTCCAACTTTCACTCTTACCCACGCAATCCTTGACCCAACTGATCCATACTCTTTTACATTCTCCTTCCACCTGTTGCTCACAACAATACACACTCCCTCTTTCGCCCTCTCATTCTCACCCACTCCCGCGCATATACCCCACCCATATTCCCATTCTCTCACACTCTCACCTCGCCATTTAGTTTCAGTTATTCCACATATATCCACTTTCGCATTCTCAAGCACCTGTACAATCTCTCTCTCTCTTTCACCTCATCATTCATACCCCTAACATTCCACGTTGCAATCTTTACCATGTCTTTTGTCCGGTCCTTTTTCGTCAACTTTTGGTCTGTCCTGGTCCGAGGCTTCTTGTTTGTATTTTTAGTTAGTTGTTTTTACGGGGTGGGGCACTAACCCACCACCAACCCTTTTAGTCGCCTCTTATGACAAGCAGGGATACTGGGGGAGAATTCTTGAAAAAACCCCTACCCCCAGGGGGGAATAAAAGGGAGGTATGGGGTGATATTGTACTTGGAACCTGGTGCCCCAGCATGACGGTATAGCCAGTATATGGTAGGATACTTATTGACAGAGTTAGGGAAATAAAAGAGGAATTAGTTGGAGAAGAACAGGGAGGTTTTAGGAAGGGAAAAGGTTGTGTAGATCAGATATTCATTCTTAGATCTTTTGTGGAAAAGTTTCTAGAGAAGGGAAAGAAGTTGTATGCAGTCTTCATGGATTTAGAGAAAGCATAATTATGACAGGGTGGATTGACAAGGATTGTGGAAAGTATTAAGAATGTATGGAGTAGATAGGAAGTTGTTGAAGGCCGTGAAGAGTATGTATGAGGATACTAAGGCTGCAGTGCGTGTGGATGGTGAACTGAATGAATTTTTCCATATGAATGTTGGATTGAAACAAGGATGTGTCATGTCTCCATGGTTGTTCAGTCTGTATATGGATGGGGTTATAAAAGAGATACAAGGTAGGGTAGTAGATGTTGGAATGGCCCTAGTGAGAGAGGGCAGTGTTTGGAAACTCCCTGTACTGTTGTTTGCAAATGATACTGTGTTGTTAAGTGAAGATGAAGGGGAGCTGCTGGGCTTCGTAGATGAGTTCGGGAGAGTGTAAGAAACGGAATCTAAAGGTGAATGTAGAGAAGAGTAAAGTGATGGTCTTGAGTGAAGTGAAGTCGGTGAAAATACAGTGAGATTGGATGGGGAGGATATGGAGAAAGTGAGTGCGTTTAAGTATGTGGGTAGTGTGATGAGTAAGGATGAAAGTTTCGAGGATGAAGTGCATGAAAGGGTGCAGCAGGGAAGAAGGGTTGCTGGTAAGAAACATGGAATTGAGTGTGGAAGTGAAAAAGCTGCTACATGGCAGTATTGTGATATCAACTCTAACATATGGAAGTGACGCTTGGACCCTGTTGGAGGGACAGAAGTCAAGAGTGAGAGCAGTAGATATGAATTATTTGAGAGGAGCATGTGGAGTCACGTAGAGAGACAGACTGACAAATAAGGAAGTGAGGCAGTGTTGTGATGTGGATGTGATAGGAAGTGTTAGGAGAAACACGTTAAGGTGGTTTGGCCATGTGGAGAGGATGGAGAGTGAGAGACTGACGAGGAGAGTGTATGTGGGTGAGGTGGAAGGGGGGAGGGGGAGGGGGAGGCCAAGGATAAGATGGAGGGATGGAGTAGAAAGGTATATGAGAGAGATGGGTGTGAGCTGGGAGCAGGGCAGTGAAATGGCGTAGGACAGAGCGACATGGAGGTGATTTGTTTGTGGCCACCCGTTACAGGATTAAGGC